>VXAZ01008841.1:0-23365 GCA_013399875.1 Gymnorhina tibicen
CTTCCAACCCGAAGCATTCCATGGCTCTGTGAGTCCATGCCCACAAGCCCACAGGCAGTGGGTCCCAGCACTCCGGTGCTGCTGTGCCAAGCCAGGGCACAGATCCTCTCCCCTCTCAGCTCTGTCCCTGCAGCACCAGCTCCAGCTTCTCCAGCGTTCAGCAGGGAGTTAAAGTCTGGTACTTCTTGTCCGCTGGGGGTTTGCAGATGTCTTGGGCCTTGCTTTGGGGATCTACAGCTGCACGTCTGCTGCATTCTCAACTGAGATTTGAGCCATAAAGCCCCAGATTCCGAGGTCACCTGGGCCAGCAAGGGACTGGACTTGGTGAGCTGACAGCTCTGGATGTACCGAGCTCTTATGGATAAACATCCACATTTACAGAGAGCTGGAAGTTCCTCAGATGCAATAAAAAGGAAGGTAAATATTTATAGCTCAGCCTAATTTAACAAATAAGTGTGGTGAGAGAACTGCCAGCAATTCCTTTTAGTGAGTAAATCCCCCGGAGGGAGAAAGATCATGAACAGTCCAACAAGTGCTCGGAGCCAGGGACCAGCCAGGAGCCCTCATTCACCCTCCAAAGGCTTTCACTCAGCTCATTGTCTGCCTTCTCTCTGCCTGTAGTCACATCCCCTTTGGGAAAGGACACAAAATGCCTCAAACTCTTAGCAGCTCTTGATGTTTGGATGTTTCAGGTTGATATTGTGCCTCAGCCAGGGCTGGCAGCACTCCAGTGTCAGACAGGGCAGCTGGAAAGGAGGGGAAATCAAACCCACTCCATTTTTGTAAATCACTTTTAGCTGTAAAATTCCCATTCGGTCTTACAGGAGTTTGCCTGGGATGCAGTCAGAGGAAAGGCCTGGATTTGGGTTGATCTGAGTGTGAAAATCCACGGCAAAAAGTGAATGTATGTAAAATATGCCTGGGATGAGAGGAAGGAGGTCCTGCATGGACACACGGACACACGCACGGACACGTGGACACACCTGGGCACTGACTGGTTGCACTGTAGGTGACATGAACTAACCACTGGTAAACCTAAAAAATGGGCTGAAGAGCCCAGTCCTGAAACCACGACAAGTGTATGAACGGAGTGACATTTGGGGTCATTTCAACAAACAGTCACAGAGCTTCAGTTCTGTCCTGTCAGATGTTTCCACTTCACTGAAGAGGCTGAGGTGAAACATTTTGTTATTTCCAGGGGAAAAAAGTAATTAGGATTTTTGTTCCTTTAAAAAAAAAAAAAAAGATTATTTAATTTTCTTTAAACTTAGGTTTGCATTCTGCCTCAAAATAGGAAACATCAGAACTTACCCTGGGACAGAAATTCCAATTTTTTCACTTTTTATTTTATCTAATACTCTTCCCCAGCATGTTCCACTGCAGGATAGGTGAAACCTCCAAGGGAGATTTTCCAGCTGGGCTCTTAGTAACTACACCATCAGTTCTCTGGAGCTTTAGTCCTATCAAAGACAGGAGAGGGATAGATGGAATATTAGGAAGGAATTGCTCCCTGTGAGGGAGGGGAGGCCATGGCACAGGTGCCCAGAGCAGCTGTGGCTGCCCCTGGATCCCTGGAGGTGTCCAAAGCCAGGTTGGATGGGGCTTGGAGCCACCTGGGGTAGTGGAAGGTGTCCCTGCCATGGCAGAGGGTTGGAAACCAGGTGATTTTAAGGTCCCTTCCGACCCAAACCATTCCCATTCCCTGATTTTGCTCTGGGCACTGGCCATGCCCGGCCTGTGGCTGAGCAGAGTGAGCTGGGGTCCAGCCCAGCAGCTCCCAGCTCTCACTGTGGGTGCAGGGGTGGCTGAAGAAAGGATCACCACAAGGAGCACGGAGGAGGGGAGAACGAGGTCAGTGCTGGTGTTCCTGATGCCTCTAAACCTCTGCCAGGTCCAGCAGAGCAGCTGAGGGCCCGAGGCCTGACCTGGCAGGGGCTGCTCCCCGCTGGCTTTGGGGAGGAAACAACAACTGAACTCTGCTCCTGATCCCAAGGCCTCACAGAGAGAGATTAAAAATAATTAGTGGTAGGGATAACGTTACTGACGAACTTAGTGCTGCCGTGCGGGAAGTTTGCAGCAGCAGCAGCGTTTCCCCTGTGGCTGAGGGCTCATTCCTCAGCTGAGGCCTCACAGAGGGAGCCCTGGGTGCTGCTGGGGTGGTGCTTCGGTGTTTCTGTGTTTCTGTGCTTCGGTGTTTCTGTGTTTCTGTGCTTCGGTGTTTCTGTGTTTCTGTGTTTCTGTGACTGAGCACTCTGGGTCACAGAGGGCTCTCATGTCACATGCTGGCCTGAAATGTCACCCCTGCTCTGGGACAGAGGGGTGAGAGGCCGGGTCATGTCTGGGATTAAAAGGAGTGTTTGTGCCACACTCCATGCGGTGCCTTGGACTGCAGGGACCCAAACAATCCTTCCCTTCATCCTCCAGCTGAGCAGTATTTTTGGAAAGACAGGGAGCATTAACTTCCTCCATCTGATTTCTTTTCTCCTTTTTTTTGATTTTGACACACCTCCTACTTGCTCAGCTGAAGTGGGATTCGACTGCAGATCAACATCTGTATTGAAAAACCAACAGAATCCTCGGGGCTCTCCTCCTGCACCACGGCTGCTCCAGCAGAGACCACAGACACCTTGAGCTTTACCTTTCCTAGTCCTGGGGTGCTGGGGCCTCCCAAGAGTTCTCTCTCCCACTCCACGAGTGGAAGCAGCAGGCACAGCAGTGACCCAGAGCCACGAGTTGTTCTGTGCCTGACACAGCCATGCTGGAAGGAGCAATTCCCCACAGCACTGCCAGACCCGGCTCTCCGGGCGAGGGACACAGGTGCTCTGGAATGTTCCACCATTCCCTTCGTGCCAGGGGCTGTTTCTATCCATAGGGAGGTGGGAGATATGTGCTGGTTGCCTCTCCTGACCTCACACAGCACTGCACTCCCAGCACATTCCATCAGCAATATTCATCCTCAGCATTCTTTAGGGCACTTCCATGATTCATCCTGCCAGGAGGATCCGGAACAGGTCTGGGGATGTGGATCTCTTGCTGCTGGGTACCAGGCGAGCCAGAAGGGATCAGCCCAGGTGGTGGCACTTGCAGTCTCCATGTCTCAGGTTGGGGCAGCCCAAACCTTATTGCCCATGAGGCTGAAGAGGAGTTCAGATTCCTGAAAATATCATAAACACCCGGCATGGGCAGGATTTCAATCACAGCAACTGATCTGGAGAGGGGAACACGTACACCCAGTTTCAGGGCAGGGAGACATCCCTCCTCCTGTGCTGTCCTGTCCCAGCTCACCTCCCGGCTGGGATTTGCAGGGAAAATGGGAACACCTGGTCCTTGTCCCTGTGCACTTTGGAGACAACAGCATTGAACCTCGGAGCCTTTAAAGGAGGAGGCAGCTGCTTCCTCAGCTCTGCAGGTGCGATTTCCCAAGGGGCTTAACCTTTGGAACCCTGCTCCCCTTGGCTCCAAAAAGGGGAGGAGGAAAAAAGGGAATGAATATTCTAAGGATTCCATGATGTTTGGGGTACGTTGACATTATCCCTTCTGCTTCCATGCTGTGCTGCAAGGCTGTGTCCAGCCAGTACCTCAGGATTCAGTCTGCATAGAGGCAGATCATGTCAACACTCCCACATGTGCCTCAGGAAAGTCACTTTATCCTTCCTGGGATATAAAAGGCCACCAGCTGCAATTTGCAGACAATACCCTCGTTAAGCTCAATAGGCCAAGCAAGTCTAATTAGCAGCGGGGAGTTCAAAGGTGTTTTACTCCCACCTCGCTCTCCAGTCAGTGTGGTCGGAGTGATGAGAGCCCCGTGTGCTTCCTGAGAGCTCTTCCCATCAAATCTCGACAGAACAAATCTTTTGTGCAGTTTTGAATAATAAGAAGTGGGTTTGCAATTTTCTTCAAAGGTTTGGGGACCGAAAAGTTCCTTTCTGAGGAAGAAGTGGTGATACTCTTGGGCATCCAACAATCTCCAGGTGTTGGGAAGAAGGAAAGCGATGCTCTTTTTCTTCTCCCAACTATCCCACCGTGGACTGGAAATATTTTGTGGTGTTGTTAATCCAGTTGCCAAGCGGATGGGGCAGCTGCCCCACTGCTGCTGTGATCTGCTGGTTCACTGCTGTGCCATGAAGGGTTCACACACATCAGTCCCCCCAATCCGTGGATTTTTCATGGAGGCATCCATCCGTGCCTCAGACATCACTAATCCAAGACATTGAGTCCCACCAACTACAACGTTGTCAAATTTGGATTTCCAAACTGAGGAAAAATAGCCTTAGACACCTAAACTGAGTCCCTAGATTTTCAGAAACCATTTTTTGACCACTGATAAATTACAAAGGAGATTTTGGCAGTGAACAGGAGTTTATTTTCCCCAGGACCACATCCTGTGTCACAGGGACAGTGCACATCTGGGAGAGCTCAGTGTGACTACAGAGCTGGGAAGGGGCTGGAGCCTCAGGAGCAGCTGAGGGAGCTGGGAAAGGGGCTCAGCCTGGAGCAAAGGAGGCTCAGGGGGGCCCTTGTGGCTCTGCACAAGTCCCTGACAGGAGGGGGCAGCCGGGGGGGTCGGGCTCTGCTCGCAGGGAACAGGGACAGGAGGAGAGGGAACGGCCTCAGGCTGGGCCAGGGGAGGCTCAGGGTGGACATCAGCAGGAATTTCCCCATGGAAAGGGTGGTCAGGCCTTGGAAGGGGCTGCCCAGGGAGGTCTGGAGTCCCCATCCCTGGAGGTGTCCAAGGAGGGCCTGGAGGTGGCACTCAGTGCTCTGGGCTGGGGACAAGGCGGGGACCAGTCACAGGTTGGACTGAATGGCCCTGGAGGTCTTTTCCAACCCCGGTGATTCCATGATTCTGTGATTAACCTAGAGATGCACTGCATGGGAAGGAGGCAGCAGAGTGGCCACAGCTGGAGGTCACAAGGCCAGTTTTTGATGGGACAGTTCAGTTCCTGTGTGACATTTGGACCGTCCTGCCAGCAGAGAGCAGAGATGAGGGATCAGCAGCATCGGTCACCCTTCCTTTCATTGCTTACATTATTTACCTCAGTGTTTTCTCTTCTGCTGGCAGCTGATTTGTCAGAGCAAGTGAAGCAGCTAGAAAAGCATTGTGGCAGCGGCAGGAATATTACAGCAATTAGAAGGAGCCATAAACAGTTCCCTACGTATGAAGCTGCTCATTGAAGCTGACAGGCCGCCTTTGCAGCTTCTCCCAGCCCAGTACAAAGCAGCCTCTTTCCCTTTCCAAAACACCACTTTTTTCATTCATTCATTCCCACCAAGGGTCCCGTGCACTCGGCTCAATCCCCTCGCAGACTGAAAGGGACCTTTCTCCTCACTGGGAGCGTCCCATGGGCAGAGTTAACACTGATGGAGTGTGTCAGGGCCCGCCTGGAATTTAGAGGCATATCATGAAACCGCTGTCCTGGCTCTGCTCCAGCTGTCAGCTGTAATGGAGAAGTAAAACAGCTTCATCTCCCCTAAGAGCACTTTGCTCTCTGGCAGCCTCTGATTCCAGCTCCCGTCGTGTTACGTGGTCCTTTGGAGATGATGGATGAGCTACCGGTGGGTGCTGCCTGCCCGGCCCTGGCAGCAGGAGGTGAGGAGCAGGTGTGGCAGAGGAATGGCTGTAGGGCTTGTCTGGAGCTCATTTCTGTGTTTGCTGGGGCCAGAGAAAAGGGAGAGGAATTCACCAGAAATGACTCCATGGCACACTGGATAAGGCAGAAACCTGTTGGAGTTTCTCCACAGTCCCAGAGGAAGGTCTCTATCCCTTCCCAGATACCCATCTGGGTATTGTCTAGGGGCTGGAATCTCACACCAGTTCAGAAATTAGGACCCAAGGGATCTTCTAGACCACCTCTCCTGCCATGAGATAGACTCAACTTCTCCCATCCCAGTGCAATCACTGCATCAACCTTGCCACCCTCATCACTCCAACAGCCTCGGGCCATTGCGGCAGTGTGTCCCTTGGAGCAGGCAGTGTGAGCAGAGGAGAGGAAAGAGTGTTTTAGGTGCTGGGGTGCCCTTCTGGGGAAAGGAGAGATTAGTGTGACTTGGAGAGGAATTGTGGAGGATCTTACACCAAATGCGATGAGAAGCAGGACCCAGGAGATGTGTGCTGGTGACAGGGAGCAGCAGCAGCCCGGGGGCACCGGGAGCTTTGGCTCTGGCTGGGCTCAGTTCCCTCTGTCTCTGCTCCAGAAGGAACCCTAGAAGGAAGCTCTTTAATTGGAGACGGTTCAGGAAAGAGCCGCAGCAGCAGCTGGAGGATGTGGACGGGGATGGCCAGGAGCAGGGGAGGACACACACCTGAGGGTGGGAGGCTGGTGCTGCCCGGTGTCGTGAGGAAAGGTGAAGGGGTAATTTATCATCGCCTGTGAGTACCTGCTCGGGAACACTAATCTGAAGTGAGAGAGCTCTTCAGTTTGTGGCACAGAGGGATAATGAGATCCGCTGGCTGGGAGCTGCAGTGAGGTTCTGTATTTTTGGAGACAGAGCAGAACAAAAGGAGTGGAGGAAGGGCAGCCCTGAGGGACAAATGCTCCAAGCCTCCACTGCCAGTGGTTACAGATCCCCTCTTCTGTAACTGGGGGATCCTGCACCCATTCTGAAATGTCAAGACTCCTTTCAGCAGAAAAGAATGGACAATTCCCTCCCCTCCTCAGGAAAATACCAACATTGGCTTTCTCTTGCAAACTGGGCCAAAAACATTGACACTGCGAATTTTTCTTCAGCCTAGTAATTCCAAGAAACCCAGATATGCCAGAGTCAGGAATTTCAACCCACTTACACTCCCAAATGAAGATGCTTTATCTTGAGTTCATTGCCACGTTCCCCAGTTTTCTGCTGGAAGTCATGTCCTTTGATAATCCGTGTTTGGTCATTGGACACATTCCTTAGGATGCTATTTTGCCCACTGCCATCTCTGTGCTCTTGACCTTGTTCCTTGGCTGCACTGCACCACAGCACAATCAGCCCTTGATTCTCACAAGGCATTGCTCAGCTCAGGCAGGAAAGAAAAGCCTTTTGCATTATGAGAGACAAAATCCTTCAGCAAAGTCAGCTCCCAGTGCAGCTTAAAGTCTGGAGGTCCCCCTTTGCTCCCGCCATGTCCACAGGAAGGAAAGATGTCACTTGAGACCGAAATCGCAATGAAGTCACTCCTTCATATCAAACATAATGAAGACCAGGTGCAAAATGAGACATTTCATTTTGTGCCTTATAAATCTAAAGGCTTTCCGCACCACACTTAAATGGGGTGGAAATGCCCTCCTGAGTCCCTGTGTGACTGAAAGGTCCATGGCTGGTTTCAAGAACGATCCATTCAACACAGACCAGGTGATTTTTCCACTGTGGGAAGCTGTTAGAAAGAATCCGTTTTATTTGGTGTATGAAATGAGAGAGAAGCAGCTCTGTTTAGCTCTGAACTCCGGGTCTGTCTGTGGGTGTTTTGGGGAGCCCTGTCCTGAAACAGTTGGAAAGGTCACATTTGTCCTCACCGGAGGCAAGACCAGGAGCCTGCAGCAGGTGCAGGTTGTTCCATCACACTGTTCAGCGCTGCGTGTCCCAGGTTTTTGGCTACCAAGCATTCAGATGGGCAATGAAATGTTCATCCAAACACAAGATGGAAAGCTCCTGGGCAGCTGAATGAGACCAGTCAGCCAGACCAAGGGCTGATTATGGGAAACATCTGGGCTGAGATGGGAATTCCCCATGCTCCAGTTGTTCCCTGGACTATTTCAGGATGGTTTCTCCATGAAATGGAAATGCAGTCTCCTCCAGCGCCCCAGCTGGAGCTGGGGCTGCTCCCTCCCACAGGGATGGAATAAAGCAGTTTTTACTTAGGCTCAAATCATCCAAAGGAAAAACTTGTCTTTCATGGCTGATCCTGGTTTCTACCATGCCAGTGAAAAGCTTCGGGTGATTTCAGTGGGAGAAGAAGCCAACTCGCTGCCTGCACGTGCCTGGAGGCAGCGATCCCAAAGGTATTCCTTGTACACAGCCTCCTCTTCATGTGGCAAACACCCTGGCAGTGTCCAGGATCCCAGAGAGAACGGCTTTGCTGCCAGATTGGCTGCTGGTCTCTCACACCCTTTGCCGTGGTGCCTGCGTGGTCAAGAGCAGCTTCTCCATGTGGCTGGAAGCAGCTGTCCATCTGTCCAGTATGGACGCACAGCCTGGGGACATCTGGCCAGTCCCAACAAAATCTTTGCAGGGAGGAATTCGTTTTTGTGCTCAGGGAGGCAACAACTCACCTGATTATGCTGTTTCAGAGAAACCCCTGAACGCTCTGAAACATGGCTCTGCCAGGCAGCAGTGGAGCTGAGGTCGTGTTCTGTTGGGGACTTGGAGTTCCATTCTCACCAGGTGACAGTGTCCCTTTCTCCAGGTGATGGTATCTCACCAGGTGACAGGATTTCTTACCAGGTGACAGGATCTCTCACCAGGTGATGGTGTCTCTCTCACCAGGTGACAGTGTCCCTCTCACCACTGGCCTCGTTCTTTGCTCTGAGGACAGGAACGGCCACGTTATCACCACCCTCTTCCCCTGTTTTCTGCAAGGAAAACCGACTCCCAAACCATATCTCATGCTGTGACTCAGGATGGGCTGCGAAGAGCCTGTTCCTGCTTGTGCTGAAGTCAGAGGTGCCGGATCTGCTGATCCTTGGGGAACGCTTGTCCCAGGCCACATGCGGGCAACAGCAGAGCTCTGCCTGTTTCAGCACAGGACCCCCCTTCCCAAACAGGCCTGGCTGGGGCTGCATCCGGAGCAGGGAGCAGGGAACAGGGACCTTCTGTGCTGCTGCAGCTGGTTGGTGCTGCAGCACTCACCCAAGGAGCTCAGCGAGGGACGTCTGTGTCCTCTGTGTGCCTGTCCTCTGTGAGTGCTCCAAGGCCAGGACACTCCAACACCGGGAGCTCCTGCAGCTGCCGCTGCTGAAGCTGCCCCACGTCATGGAAGACAAGAGTGACCAACTCAATAGGGGCAGTGAGCACAGACCACACTTTGCTGGTCCTCAGGGCTGTGGGGTCAGGCACCTGCTGTGCCTCTGCACTGACTGATACTCTGAGTCCCAGCCCCAGCTCCACAGAAATGTCACCCCAGATCCCACCAGGGCCAAGGGATGACCTCCCAGGCCCCAGCATGGAGGGTATTGGCTCCCTTCCTGAAGTGCACATTGTTCAGGGACCTCTCCAAGCGAGTCTGAGCAGCTCTGTGGCCTTTAGCAGGGCAGAAGATGGGGAGACAACCCAGCTGAGAGAAGGATTTATGGCCAGACAATGAGGATTTTTCATGGTGTGACATTTTATTGTGCACTGATGTGTTGTCATGAGTCCCATGAGTCACCACGAAGGCTGATCTCCGACTTCCCAGTCCTCAGCTCCTCTTTTGTCTACTGGGTTTGTCTCTACGAGGGATTTAGCACTAATGAAATTAAAGTCTTCTGCTTCTGAATGAATTCATGGCTCTGGTTCATGCCAGAGCATGAGCCCTGCAGGAGAGAGGGGAAACAGAAGCATCCAGTGGGGCTGTGAGAAGGGTCAAGGAATTAGAGGCAACGTTTTTCTGGTAGCAGGCCCTGTAGTTGCTCTTTTGGAGTTAAATTTGTTAGCGCCAGGAGACACTGACCATCGAGTACAGTCACAGCCCAGGGTCGGTCTGTGCTGAAGGATACCTTTCCTGTAAGTGAAACATTAAATGTGTCTTTAACATGGAAAGCACCAGAGGGATAAGTTACAAATGCAAGGGCCACTTTGTACTTGTGGCTTTTGCCCAGAGCAGCTGTGGCTGCCCCATCCCTGGAAGGGTCCAAGGCCAGGTCAGACAGGGCTTGGAGCAACCTGGGATAGTGGAAGGGGTCCCTGCCCATGGTGATCTTTAAGGTGCCTTCCAACCCAAACCCTTCCATGATTCTGTGATTGTATTTGTCCACTGCCGGCTCTGGCACAGGACCTCAAGCTCAGGAAAACCCGTCTGCGGGTGGCAGGTGAAGAAGCAGCTGGGCTGATTGTGATCCCGGAGGAGGAAGCCCGGGGTGTTACAGATTCACTTCTGGGTTTGATACACAGTGGGGGGGAAAAACCTGAGGTTTTTCCATCGCGCTGTTCAGGGCTGCATATCCCAAATGTTTGGCTACCAAGCATTCATTTCTGGTGGAAAAGAGCAAAATTCTCAGAGAGGATGGTCCTTCTCCAGGCTCAGATTGGGAATAAGGTGATAGACCCGGGGCACCCTGCAGGGTAAGGCAAAAGGAATCACAGCAGACCCTGCAGGGGCTGGGAACAAGAGAGGAAAGTTCCTTCTTTACTGCAGCTCTAGGATTCGGTGTGAGCACCATCATTCTGTGCTGGTTGACACCAGTGCATCTTCATTAACCAGCAAATGTGTGCAGACACTCTTTTCCTGAGGATTTAATCTGCACAGGGGGACTCTGGGCCTGGCTGGGGGCAGATTATCCATCCGTGGGAGTAGCCATGTGGAAGGAGGTTTAGAGACAGAGCAATCAGGCAATTGTTTTTTAGGAAAGCCCGTGCCAAAGCTGTCAGTGTTGACATTGTGTTTATCCTAAATCCATAACAGCTCCAGAACCGCGATCCAGGAGCCAGGCAGGACCCAGGACTTCAGAGAGCACGGAGCGGGCTGCTGGAATTTTATATACAGATGTTTTTAACAGGTGTGCATTGACCTGTAACTTGAAAAACAAAAAAAGGCAATCAGATTAACAACTCTGTTTTAAACAGGAGCTCTGTTTGTACCAGGCCCCGGGGGGTAATACACAATTACGCACAGAAATGCTGCTTACAGCCAGCAGAAAATGACTACAGATGCATGAAGAGTGAGATTAATTCAGCACTAAACAATTTACCGCTAACACATGTAGTGCTGTCTTCTGAAATGATCCTCTAGAAACAGGCTGTGACCTCGAACTGCAGCCCAGCTGAGCAGGCCGTGGGGGTTGTGTTTGCCTTGTCCAGGGCCTTTTCCAGCTCGGGGAGCACCCAGAGCTCAGGAAGCTCTGACACCTTTGCCGAGGGGCCGCTTCCCTGCGTGCTTTGGATGTGTGTTCATGTGGCACTTCCAGGTGAGAGGTTTGTGTTTCCAGAGCAGCAGCTAAGCAGGGTGGGTTGAGAGTTTCAGGATAAAATTCCAAGCGTTTTCAGTTCACACACTGGGACTCAGCATCTGGAGTCTCACTCCCACCACCCCACCCCTTGTGGCAATTGCTGAGTGCTCCATTCTGCTGCTCCTGTGACCCAGGGGAAGGGTTTTATTCGGAGAATCAGAGACTCAGGAATGGTGTGGGCTGGAAGGGACTTTAAAGCTCATCTCCTTTCAACCCCCCTGCCATGGGACACCTTCCACAAGACCAGGTGGCTCAAGAGCCCAAGGAAAAAAGAAGAAGAATGAGGAAGAGGAAGAGCAGGAGGAAGCTCATAGTTGATCTGTCCCTCTCCTTGGTTTTCACCCAATTCTGTTCTTTCCAGCTGCTTTTACACTCCAAAAGAGGAGGCCTTGAACACGCTCCCTTCTCATCCCCACAAGGAAGGTTAAGCTCCCTCTCTGTCCTGAATTTGAAGGGAGCTGAAGGAGAGGGGCAAGAGGGCTCCCCACCAGTCCCACTCTCAAGTGGAGAGGCCTCAGAGTCAGCCTCAGCTCTGTGTCCGAGTGTTCTGGGCACTGTTAGAATGGTGGAGACACCTCCACCCCTGCCTGAGCACTCTGGGGTCACTCAGGGACACAGCCCCATCCTTGTGCAGCCTGACAGGGCCCCACAGCTCTCGTCGTTCTGATGCTGGAGAAAAGTTGTCAGCTCTGCTCATTCTGCAGCAGTTACAAACAAAGGCAAGTCTGGCACCTTGCCTGTGGTGTAAATGTGGTGTAAGCGGGGAAAAGGGGGACAGGACGTGCAAGGTGTGGGCCTGCAATGGACTGGAGCCATCCCAGATTGGTGGCACAAAGAGCAGCAGCTTGTCGGGGGTGTCCTTGGAGGACAGCAAAGTACCCCAGCCCCTCAGAACCTTCCTGAGGTCTCCTCAGGTGGCAGCTGCTGTTTGTCACCAGCTGCAGGAGTCTGTGGCTGCAGCTGGGCTGGAGGAGCCTTTGGTGTGGCTGTTCCTGCATGAATTTGTCCCATCACCTTCCCCCACTGCAATCCCTTCCAAAGCTGTCCCAAAAAAAGGAAAGCACTCAGCAGAGCTCTGAAAAAAATTCTAACTGCCCTACGAGGCTAAAACAACCCGCAGGTGATGGGAAGGTGCCTCGGTGTATCCAGGAGATGGGTGCCCCCACTGCAGCTCCACCGGCTTTCTGTCACACCCAGACCACGCTCCCACCCCTCAGCATGGCCCTGAGCCCTCCTCGCTGAGCCCCTTCCTGGAGCAGCTGGAATTTATGAACAAGATGATAAAGAAACGAAAAAGAGTCCTGTCAAGGTTCTCTGTGTGTGTTGTAAATTGTCCATATATCAAAGATATTGCCTGCATTCAGCATTTAATGCTATCGGTAAAAATATAATGTGAGAGGCCAGAAAAGAAGTTGCTCACAGGGAAGGATGAATATTCGGTGTGAAATATTAAGCCTGTAAAAGAGGCATTTCTCTTTTTGGCTGGAGTGCTGGTATTTCTTCCTATTTAATTTACATAAATCAATGATGAAAAAAAATGTAATAACAGGACTCGGATTCTGTAGCTGCAGGGAACCTGGGGAACCTGGAGAAGGAGTTTGGGGATTATAGACACGCTCCAAAGAAAGCAGCATGGAGCAGCTGATTTTTCTAAACTTTTCTAGTTTGCCTTGCTCAGAGAAGTTCGCTCCTGTTTTCTACATCCCAGGTGGTGAGGTCATGCCAGGAAAAACTAATAAAATTGTCATTGCAAACTCTGTGTTTGTTGGTTCATTGGTTTGATTTTCCACAAAATTTTGTCTTTTAAAATGGTGACTCAACCATTTCTGGCTAGTAAAAAAAAATACAAATAGAAGAAGATGGAAATACTCTGCATGATATTCCAATGTCTGTTGGAAAATGTCACTGGAAGGCCACCAAAAGGGACCAGTGACATCTTACTATGGCCTCAGAACACGAGAGGAGAGACCTGAATGCGTGGTGCAGAGATCAGGGCTGGGGGTCAGGGCCCTGCACCCTAAACCTGTCCTAACACCTCCCACTCTGAACCTCCCTGACCACGGATGGACCTGTGTGGGATTCAGTCCAGGCTCTCCCTGGGGCTTGTCTGACACCAGGGAAGCTGGGAGAGGGCAGGGAAGGAGGAAGGGGACCAGAGGGAGCCATGTGGATGCTGCTGATGGATTCCGGCTCCTGGCTTGCAGCTCCGTGTGCAGTGCTGGAAAATGAGAGGGTTTGGTCAAGACCCCAGAATTCAGCAAAGCCCCTCATCCAGGGGGGCAGAAAAGGGCTGGAACTGTATTCTTATAAGTGCCATGGGGGAAAAAACCCTCCATGTATTTTTTTTTTTCCTTCTGCCTTCCTTTGTTTTCTCTCCCCTTGCCCTGAAGAAGCTGTTGATTATAATTTCAGTGCAGTTGGAGATGCAAAGCTTAATGGAGCGGGCCTTTCTATTTTCGTCCTCTGTGCATTGTCAGATGAAATAACATGGATTATATTTTGCTGTTGATGCACTGAATATTCTTGATATTTAAATCCAGCAGTGTTTATAGCAGGCTGAGATTCTGTGCTGGGATCAGAAGGGTTTGAGGTTTGCTTGTTTCTATTATTTATTTTGTGGGGAGACCGAGATCCTGCCTTGTGGTTTTGTGGGTTTTGTTTTACTTTTTTTAACCAGGGAAAGTTAAAGAATAAATTGGAATGGCAGGGCTTGGAACTAGATGATCTTTAAGGTCGCTCCCAACCCAGACCATTCCATGATTCCATGAATTCTGCCCTCCTTACCCATAGGAAGCACCATCCTGATCCTTTCTGGGTCCTACAGGAAACAATTGCTCCCAACTTTGCACTTGTTAAAGTCTAAACCTCCAGCGGAAATTCTTTGTGGTTATTTTTCCTGTTTCTCCTCCTGGTCCGATGTTTTCAGTCTGAGGTTCCTCCTTGCCCCACTGGGCTGTCCTAAGGAATTCCATCCCAAAGTCTGCTGTTCTCCGTTCTGTTGGACCACGAGTGTCCCTGCAGCCAAGGACAGGCTGAGATCTCTCGGAACTTCTGCTTTCAGAGCCAGCACATCAGACCCTGGCTCTCCCAGGGAGCCCTAAATGGGCTAGGAACAGGTGTAACAATGGACTAGGAAAAGAGGTGGAGTGTCTAAGAACAGCTGCAAAGGACCACAGATCTATTCTCCAGAAAATCCCAGTTTAAGGGGATGTTTTCCAAATTAATGGGATGGTTCAGTTTCGTACCGAGCTCAGCTTGCAGAACAGGGCACAAGGGAGGCCTGTGCTGGGTGAATTCAGTTGCCGGAGTGTCCCTGACTGGTTTTCCACATTTTTTTTGTGTTAATTTGGAATGCATTCAACACCAAGGGTGCTTGCAGCTGCAGGGAGATGATCCTTCTTTTTCTGGATAATTGCTGTTCAGTCCAGATATTTTAGCTGGAAGACAGAGGCAAGGTTGGTTCAGAACCCACAGAGATTTCAAACTGATTGGTAAGAGTTAAAATTCCCTAAGAATCCCATCCATCAGCATGTATTCACTTAGGGTGGGATCCTTCAGCTGTCATCTCTTACCTTGCCCCACTTGGACCCTCCAAAGATCCATTTCTAATTCAGAACTTGGAACTGTGAAGTGGAAATATTTCAAGTTCCAAGAGCAGCCAGCCAGTGTGGTTCAGGCAGGTAACTGCAGGATGTCCTGTCGGAGAAGAAGGAGAAAGAAGGAAGGACTGGGTGCAAGAGAGACGGGTCCTGGTTCGGTTTAGGAGTTGGTAAACTCCTGACCTAGTGGACATGGCAGGGGGGTGGAACAGGGGGATCCCTGAGGTCCCTTCCAACCCAAACCATTCTGTGACTCTGTGACTCTGTGGTTCCATGCAAGGAGGTGAATTCAACTAGGAAAACTGGGAATAGTTTAGTTGTTCATTGGGAATTTGAAGAACAAATGTGGAAATGGGGCAATAAGACAGGGCACGGTGCCATAGCGCAGAGATTCGATGGCCTCTGATGCAGCGTGGCAGAGCCAGGGAGCAACTGGGAAACAGAGAAATTCTCGTGTGCTAATGCAAACAGAGAAGAGCTCAAGGTCCTGAGGAGCCCTTGAAGCTGAAATAGCATCAAGACAAGGCCCCGCTCAAGGCTCAGCACTGAAGGGGCTGAGTGAATCTAGACCAGCCCTGGCAGCTTTGTCCTGCCCACACATCGAGCGTTCAGTGAGGAGACGCTGTGGCCTCCCCCGCCAGCCAGGTGCAACTTCCACTGTGGAATATGGAATATTCACAGCCCTGAGGGGTTTTTTAAATTCAAATTAAGCTGTGTTCGTTCTTGTCCCTCTCTCAGTGGACAAGACAACAGCTGATCTCAGTCCCTTTCTAACAACCTTTCCCGCGTCAGAAGAAGTTGCCATGCCAACCTTTCCTTCTGTTGCCAAGCAGAGGATGGAGGGGCAGCTCCACTCCAGCCCAGCACCAGGATCTCGAGAGGAGCCATCCCCTCCCCACGGAAACAGGGCAGCCCTCAGAGCTGCCAGCCTGTACAGTGTCTGTGACAAACCTCTCGCCGTGGCCCAGGCGGGTGACACAACCCAGGGCAATGCACCTGGGGGCTGTAGCTGAGCTCTTTACTCTGCCGTGTCCTGGCACAGCCATGGATGGGACCAAGTCATTGTGGCCTTTTCCACACGGGAGGTTCAAGCAGAATGGAAAGGTTGACTCTGAGGAAGTAGAGGAACTCTGACCTTGAAATCCTGTGCCAAACCTCTGGCAGTGTTCGTGGGAGGTTTCTCTCTGCTTGGCAGGAGCCATGCTGGGATTGGGGGAATCAGGGGAAGGATCAGGACTGGTCCAGAGTTCAGGCCATGCACTCAGGAATGAGGAAGGCCCTGTTTGTTTCTGGGGATGGAAGAAATGAATTGGCCTTTTAAACAGAGCAAAGAGGAGATGGAGGAAGCTCCGAGGTGAGGAAGAATCTGTTTGTCTCAGACAGCTTCCCCAGCAGCAGCTCCTCCAGGGGAGAACAGAATCACAGTCACAGAATGGTTTGGGTTGGGAGGCACCTTAAACCCCAGCCAGTTCCAGCCCCTGGTCAGGGACACCTTCCAGCAGCCCAGGCTGCTCAGAGCCCCATCCAGCCACGACGTTTGAAGGCTGTCCAGGTTGTTAAGGGCGGTGTTGGTGTGTGTCAGTCAGACAAGGTTAGAGTTGCTCGCAGGAGGGATGCAGGAAATTGCCCAGAGGTTGTTCAGCCCGTGTCAGCTCTGAGGGTGGGGGTGTGACTGTGTCAGCACCGGAAATTCTGGTGTCACCTTCCACGAGTGAGACTTATCCCACTTTGTATCCCTGTTTCTCAACCTGGCCAATCTCAGCCACCTTCTGCAGTGGATTCAATCACTGTCTCTCCATCCTTTGAGAACTGACTGTCACCAAAGCCACAAGATGACCTAAGGGAAAGAGACCCCAGGAAGATGAAGAATTAATCCCTGTGCATTCACTGCACAGGGTGGGGAGCCCTGGCCCAGGGTGCCCAGAGCAGCTGTGCCCGCCCCTGGATCCCTGGCAGTGTCCAGGCTGGACATTGGGGCTTGGAGCAGCCTGGGACAGTGGAAGGTGTCCCTGCCATGGCAGGGGTGGCACTGGATTTAAAATTCCTTCTAACCCAAACCATTCTGGGTTCTGTGATATATAAGAAATCTGCATCTAAGCGGGTCTGGGAGGAGAACCAGGACAGAATGCCACTTGAAATCCATCTTCCTTTTGCCTTCCCTTTCCAGCCAACATCAGCACCAGCAAAAGGCAATCAGGGCTCGTGTCTGGGTACAGCTGAGGCGAGGATGTTACAGGATGTTTGGTCATTAGCTTTCAATGAGACCGTGTGTCAAGGGAGAGGCTGCTGCAGTTCGAGGAGGGGATGATTTACAGAGCCGAGGAATAACGAACCTTGTAAGGAACAAAGCTGGGAAATAAAGCTCCGTGCTCCACCTGAATTGCTACCTACCCGTGTGTGTGCTCAGAGCTCATATTTAGTGCTTGTGGTGGCACATTGACAGACGGCTTAGTGAAAACAAATGTTAATGTTAATTAAGCTGGAAAACTTCCCAGATTTTGAGAATGAGAGTGTTTGCTTGGATAATAATTCAGATAGCCTGTGCCCTGCTCAGCACTCCCACTGGGAAATGCGATCACTCAGAAACAGGGGATCAAAGAACTGGAGCAGCTCATCAAGATATCAGATCTCCTTCCTAGGATGGAGGGGTGCTGCTCCTTGCAGCATCTTTCCCAGCCCTTTGAGCACCCCAAGTTCCACTGACACAGGTGATCAGCCATCCCTCCCTTTCCTTGTGAGAATATGCTGTGCTAGCAGAGCTACAGCGAGGCAATGCTTCCTGACATGCCTCCTAAATTCTCCTTTACTTAATTTCACTCTGGTGCTTCTAGATGATGATAATTAACCTCTCTTACTGCAGAGGACAGCAAATTGTGAGAGCTTGGAGGTACGAGTGAGGTTGAGCATGGCTTCCTTTGCATACAGTCAGATCTCACTGCTTAATCGAAATAATTGTGGTTCTGTTGGCTTCACCTGGTCTTCACTGACTTGCAGCAGCTGATGATCTGGCCCAGTGATTTTAAATTCCCTTCTACATCTTTTTAATTCAAGCCATGGTCACTGGTGCCAGCCCGAACCTTGTGAATTCCAGAAAAGGGCTGTGGGCTAAAGAGATGCTCCAGCTCTTATTCCAGGGATGGGAACGTGTAGGTATTTATTTGTTTATTTATTTATTGCTGAAAGGACTGGGGGCAAAACATGGTAATTGGGAAACGAGGAGATGCACACAAATAGAAACCGCTGGTAGCACTTCAATCTTCGCAGGAGGCCACGTGATGGCTCAACACGTTCCTATTTTCTGCTTCAGTGAGATGACACTCACATCGTGGCTGCCGCAAGCTCCAGGTCCCAGCTGGCAGCTCGGCTCTCCCTCCATGCTGGAATTCAGCCTCCTTGGCCTCAGCTGGGGTGACGCTCCCCAGAGGCCTCCCCAGCGTCCTCCGAAGGGGCAGGAGCCGAGCGCGGGGGCTGCGGGGCCGGGCACGGAGCGGGGCACGGAGGGGCCGGGAAGCGCCCGCGGGCCGCGTGTGGGGCAAGGCCGATGCTGCGAGGGCTCTCCCCGGAGTGCAGGGAGGCACACAAAGCGTCCTTTGACTGCCACTTGCTTGGACATCTCCTCCAGACTCTGCCAGCTGGGCAGGAACAGTTCTCCACCCCTGCCTTTCTCCTGTGCGACCTGCACAGCCCCACCCTGGTCTGTGGCAGCTCTCGGAGCCACAGCCCCGGGGCAGGTGTTGTGCTCACACCCACCCAGAATTTATGTCCTGGGAAAGCTGCCATCTGGGTGCCCTTCCAGCAAAGCCATTTCAGTGAGTGGAAATCCTCCCGGGCTCTCCCCTAAGCCCCAGGATTGATGAAGGCCTCGCTGGATGAGGCGAGCCAGACTCCTTAATGCACCTTGTGAGGTTGTTTTTTATCAGTGAGTCAGAGAATGATTTGGGTTGGAAGGGACCTTAAATATCATCCAGTTCCACCTTCTGCCATGGGCAGGGACTCCTGCCACTGTCCCAGGCTGCTCCAAGCCCCATCCAGCCTGGCCTTGGGCACTGCCAGGGATCCAGGGGCAGCCACAGCTTCTCTGGGCACCCTGTGCCAGGGCCTGCCCACCCTCACAGGGAAGAATTTCTTCCCAATATCCCATCTAAAGCTTCCCTCTGTCACTTTGAAGCAATTCCCCCCTGTCCTGTCACCACACGACCTTCCCAAAGTGTCTCTGCCTCTGTCATAGCTCCTCTTCAGGTACTGCGAGGCTGCAGTAAGGTCACCCCAAAGCCTTCTCTTCCCCAGGCTGAACAATCCCAGCTGCCTAAGCTGAGGTGGCCCCTGCTCTGCCCAAGCTGTTGGATGTGACACCCAGAGGTCAGAGAGGGTGCTCAGGGGAGGGGCAGCTGAACTGAATCCTGACACCTAAAAATTCCATGAAACAGCCGAACCTCGGAGCACTGTGCTGGTGATGCAGCAGCTTCCAGGCTACGAGACACCGCTGACCATCTCATCTGACCTCTAATTTGTTACTGAATTTAGCTGGTTAGCAACAGATTGAGAGGCTGAAATCAAAAGTGACTCTTTGAGGAAGAAATTCAGTCCTGATTTGAAAGCCTTCAGCAGCAGAGAGATGCAGCACTTCCCACGGCACTGCCTTCACCTGGTCCATCACTCTGTTAAAATTATTTCTATTTGAATATGTCAGGATTCCACTTCCAGTCATAAATATTCCTTTCTCCACAAGATTAAAGACTACTTTGCTAACCACAATTTTCTCCCTATGAAAGTACTCACACACCTTAATCAAATTAGTCACCTCTCCATCTTCCCTTTTTTTTTTTTAATAAACTAAGCAGATTGGATTGTGAAAGTCTCAGTGCAAGGCACTTTCTCCAGATCTCCAGCAGTTTTTCTTACACCTTTTTTTTTGGACTCCCTTCCGATCCTTCCCCAAACTCCTTTTCAAAACTGACAGCAGCCAACTGGCTGGTTTACTCATCTCAGCCTCACTGGTGTCTCTCACTGAAGCAGAAAATGTTTCTCCTTTCCTAATTGCAACTCCCTTCTCATTTTCTCCAGGGTCTCTGTTGATGTCTTTGCTGCAGCCCCACGGTGGAATTTCTGGTGCTCTGCTTGCTCACCAAGACCCCTTAACCCTATTCCCTAGCACAGTCTGCATTCCTGAAATCTCTACGGGTAACTTTGAAATTGTCTGTTTAAAATCCTTCCTGTCCCTCTCATGGCCAGTAATTTATTTACTCAGTGTAAAAGCTCACGTTAAGCCATGCAGGGTTTTCCTACGTTCCTGTGCAGATTCCCCCTCAGCCAACATTTTAAGTGCATTAAGATGACCTAATAATTTTTAAACAAACTCATTCCTAGTATTTTCTTAATATCTTCCTTGGTAATTATTCCTAATCACATTCATGAAATACAAATATTTCTTCTTTTAATTTTAAAACCGGGAGAGGAAGGTGAGAACATTTTGAGGGCTGGAGAACAGGTTATTGCTTTCTTCTCCTCCACCAGCAAAGAGCCAAATGTCATTGCTGAGATCCCTCGTGGTTCTAACATGATCTACAATTCTTTATTCCTGGGACCTTCCTTAATGTCTTTAGTTTTCCGAGCTAACTATTTGAATTTCACAGCTTCTCATTTTTGCTAATTACCGTCTTCCCAGTTCTGTTCTTCCTCTATTGTCCTTTCATTTGTAATTGTTGCCTTCGTTTTACCACGGGGCCAAAATGGGATTTTAGGTCAGGCTGTCCTTTTACTTGATCTGCAAATAGTGGTTTTACATGGAAATGTGCTTTGTATCAGTGCTCCGTTGTGCTGGAAATGGTACAAAGACAGAATGACAAATCAGTCCTTGCAACAGTGCAAGAGCTAATTATAAAGCAGGAGAGAACAGTGGCCACGGGCAGATGGGGCTGCACAAGAAAACACTCAATTATCCCCAATTGCAGGAAAAATCTCTCATCCAACCAGATCTGAGCATTGTCCTGCCTCCGTGGCCACTCACTCCTGCAGGGACAGCAACACTGGGGTGCCACCGTTCCTCTCCAGCCGTCGCTCCCCCAGCATGGACAGCTCACAGCCAAAGGAAGAGGGTCAGTTTAATTTCCAAAGATGACTTTTTGGGAAGCAAACAGGAATTAACATGTTCCAAGAAGCTCCCTGTCTTTCTCTGTAAGAAAAAGACCTTCCAAGGATGGAACTAATCCAAGAGAAAAATAACTTGGGACAATTTTGCTGTCACATTGCTATTGCCAAGGAAACCAGGTTGATCCAGCCACCACAGAAAGAGAAGAGAATAAAACAAAAAGGCTACAAAAATGGAATAATTTGATGTTTCCAGCTGGTGGCACTATGGCAAATACAAATGGTCCAGGACTGGGGCAGAAAATTACACTCCTTACAAGGGCCTGGAGTGAGAGGACAAAGGGGAATGGATTCAAGCTGCCAGGGAACAGGGTTAGATGGGAATACTGGGCAGCAATTCCTCCCTGTGAGGGTGGGGAGGCCCTGGCACAGGGTTCCCAGAGAAGCTGTGGCTGCCCCTGGATCCCTGGAAGTGTCCAAGCCCAGGTTGGACATTGGGGCTTGGAGCACCGTGGGATAGTGGAAGGTTCCCCTGCCATGGCGGGGGAACAAGACAACTTTTAAGATCCTTTCCAACCCAAACCATTCAATAACTCTGTTAATCTGCTCAGAGTACTTGAGGTTTCTTCTGGCTTCATGAGGAAGCTACAGAAAACTGAGAGATCCTCCTGATTTCCACACAGGCCTGTCCCAGAGTTCCTTCTGGAGCAGTGCAGATGCCATTGAGCTGAGGTTCTCAGAGCTTTGTGTGCCCTCGGCCATTGGAGGCAATTGCAGGGATTTCTGCAAGGTAGAAAAACAGACTGATGGATCAATTAATTGATCCATGAGTGATTGACAGCCTGTGTTACCCTGGGTGCACAGCAGAGACAAAAACCTTCAGTCACCAGCCTGAACAGCAATTGGAGAAAAATTAAGGTTCATTTGTGAGCATTTTCTTTTAGTGCTTCTGTCTCGGGACACAAGAGGCGTCGCACAAACAAACGCGAACACGGTATATCCAGCGTGACTGTCGAAGAGCCAGATTAAGAACAAGGAAAATGGGCACACAGTGTTCAGTCAGAAAACCACTGGAAAAGATGCTCAACAATGAAGTGGAATTAAATGAAATTCTAGCCACTCAGAATGCATTATCCCTGCAGCATGTCCATGAAATCGCTCGCTGAATTGCAGAGTAATTTGCTCTTAGCCTATGAAGCCTTTCTGGGCTCTTTTCTCCCTTTTATTCCCCCCTTCCCCAATCCTTTTTTTTTTTTTTCTTGTTAGCAATCATTTGGGAACTCGTTCCTCACTCATTTTGCTCCCAAAGGAAATATTCAGCGAGGTAACAATAGTGATGTGTCATGATGACGTTCCGGGTCACTCACTCAGGCAGTAATGTGCTCGCTTCCCAATTGCTCTGCCTGTGTGCACTAAGCTGCTTCTGGAAGGGCTTTCATGTCCTTTAACTCTTTGCTGGATTCCTGGCTCATCCTCGAGCACCCACAAGTCTGCCTTTGTGGAGGAGCAAACTGCACAGACTGACCTGGCACCAGCCCACGTAAAGTGCTTTTCTTCACATAATCAGCAGCTCTGATGGGGATAAAGGACAATAAAGCTGTAGAGAGTCTTTTGCTGGTGCAGAAGTTAAAAATTGCTTGACCCAAACAGTGATGGACAAATTCATCACCCTAAAGAGCTCCTGTGCTGTAAGTCCCCGTTGTGATGAGCTGCATCATCAGCTGGACAAAGTGTACAGCTGATTGTGTTTGATGAGAGTGTTAGGGAGGGGCTGGAAAGGATTTTATCATGGATGTTCTCCCTGTCCCTGGCAGTGTCCATGGCCAGGTTGGATGGGGCTTGCAGCACCCTGGGATAGGGGAAGGTGTCCCTGCCCATGGCAGGGGTGGCACTGGATGGGCTTTCAGGTCCCTTCCAGCCCAAACCGCTCCATGTTTCTGTGATTCCATGTGGATGCTGATGTGGCTCATTGGGATGTAACAGGGAAATTGGGGTCCCTGTTCTGCAGTTTGGGATCTGACTGTGGAGTTTAGGTCCAAGCCCACAACCCCCAGAGGAGCAGCATCCCCTGTTCTGGACCTGGTTTCCTGAAGATATTTAGCTCAGGCAGCTGTGCTGCCTCCGTTCCTCTCTGCGTCTGTCTGCACATCTTCTCCTTGGACAGTAGCTTTTGATAATTTGATAATTTCAACCAAAGGGAGCATCTTCAATATATTAAACTGTGAATGTATTAAACTCATTTGGACTTAATGAAAGCACACAGCTGGGCAGCAGAAAGCCTTTTTATTACTGAAGCCCATAGCTTCATCCTTTGCAGGAGGAAAGGCTGAGGGAGCTGGGGCTGCTCAGCCTCGAGAGGAGCCCCAGCTGAGAGGGGCCCTCAGCCCTGGGTGTCCCTGGGTGTCCCTGAGTGTCTCTGTGTGTCCCTGTCTGTCCCTGGGTGTCTCTGCGTGTCCCTGTCTGTCCCTGGGTGTCCCTGAGTGTCTCTGTGTGTCCCTGTCTGTCCCTGGGTGTCCCTGGGTGTCTCTGTGTGTCCCTGTCTGTCCCTGGGTGTCCCTG
>VXAZ01008841.1:23633-71955 GCA_013399875.1 Gymnorhina tibicen
TGTCCCTGTCTGTCCCTGGGTGTCCCTGGGTGTCTCTGTGTGTCCCTGTCTGTCCCTGGGTGTCCCTGGGTGCAGGGGGGCTCCGAGCAGGGCCTGGGCTCTGCTCCGGGGCCCAGCAGTGGCACCAGAGGCACGGGCAGGGACTGAGCCCAGCAATTCCCCGTGCACGAGAGGCAGAACCTCTGTCCTGGGCAGTGCCAGCCCTGAACAGAGCCCAGAGAGGGGTGGGGTCTCCTCCCTGGGGATATTGCAGAGCTGTGTGGGCACACTGCTGCGCCCTGAGCTCTGGGATGGCCCTGCTGGGGCAGGGAGGTGGCACCAGGTGACCACTGTGGTCCCATCCAACCTGACCCAGCCTGGGATTCTGTGACTCTGATCTACAAAACCCCATCAGATGGCAGAGAATCTGCTCAAGCTCCCCGAGCTCCCCCATTTCCAGAACTCCTGATTGCCATAATTAAAAGCCCTGAGACACAGACCCATCCCAGCTCACATTTCCTGTTGCCATTCCTACCCCTGGAGAAGAGGTTTGAAGAGCTATTGGAGTTGAACAGTGGAGCTGCTGCGTTGTGGGTGATGACACAGAGGAGCCTCGAGCCCTGCGAGTTCTGGTTTGGGGCTTTTTTTATTCGAAAAGAGGAGACAATCTGTTCATTTCACAGATGCTCAACAGCTCTTCAGAAATAATACAGGTGTGCACAGAAATAAATCTGCTTTGTTTACTGTGTAATTAAGTCAGAAAAAAAAAAAGAAGGAGGCATTGGAAAGTTTTTCTGTCTTTTTTTTTTCCTTTTGGAAATAGCTTTTCAATCCCATCAAAGGAAATTCAAGACGTTCAGCAATGCTGACAACAAAACCAGAGTTTGATCAAAAATAAGACAAACAAACCAGCAGAGCCTCTTATTTGTGGGGGGTGAAAAAGACTTGAAAGTGATTTTTTTTATTATTGTATTTGTATTCCTAAATTTCCTGTGCTACTTGAGTCTTTAGTCCTGCAAAGACTCACAAATACATTTAACTCGCAGCATCACGAGTACCTTCACGTCACGGGCTTCAATCTACTCCCTCATGCTGAGAAGTCAATAACTGGATCTGGACACCAAAAATTAAGTTAAAAAAATAAATTGTCTGGATGCTATTCATCTTCCATATCACAAGGCTTTCATCTTCCTTGGTGTCCTTGTGTCTCATTTCAATGACATTTATGCTACGGCATCGCTCCACACATCTACGGTGTCAATCCAACTAAATTTGCTGTGTCTGCTCACAAAAACCAGCCCGGACCCCAGGAATTGATCCAGCAGCTGTCAATAACAACGAGTGCATCCGCAAAGCATCGCCTGATAATCCAGGAACAGGGTTGCTCTCGTTGCCGCAGAACTGCCAGGGCTGGTCACTCGGGCCAGTGCCGTGGGACCCGCGAGAGCCTGGTGGAACTCAGCGCTGAAATAACAACCTGGGCGTGGGCTGGCACTGTGGGCAGCAGGAAAGGGGGATTCTGACTTTGGACAAGGGCCTGGAGTGGCAGCACGAGGGGCAATGGTTTCCCACTGCCGAGGGCAGGGTCAGATGGGAATTGATTATCCCCCCTCAGTTGTCTGTCCTAGTCTGAACCACGGAATTGTGGCATGGTTTGGGTTGGATCGGACTTCAAAGCTCATCTCATTCCACCCCTGCCATGGGCAGGGACACCTCCCACCATCCCAGGGTGCTCCAGCCTGGCCTTGGGCACTGCCAGGGATCCAGGGGCAGCCACAGCTGCTCTGGGCACCCTGTGCCAGGGCCTCCCCGCCCTCCCAGCCAGGAATTCCTTCCTAACAGCCAATTTAAACAGGCCCTTGTCCCCAGTCCCTCTCCAGCTCTCCTGGAGCCCTTTAGGCCCTGCCAGGGGCTCTGAGCTCTCCCTGGAGCCTTCCCTTCTCCAGGGGAACATTCCCAGCTCTCCCAGCCTGGCTCCAGAGCAGAGGGGCTCCAGCCCTGGAGCAGCTCCGGGGCCTCCTCTGGGCTCTCTCCAGCAGCTCCACGTCCTCCTGCTGTTGGCCCCAGGGCTGGGGCAGCTCTGCAGGTGAGGTCTCACCTGAGGGGGCCCAGGGCCAGAATTCCCACCTTTCCTGCTGCCCACGCTGGGATCAGCCCAGGGCTGGGGGGGTCTGGGCTGGGGCAGGTCCAGCTCTCACCCACCGACACCTCCTCCTCTCTGAGCCAATGAAATGATGAGCTGAATGTCAAATACTGCTGAGATCCAAGTTGTTCTGTTCCTAGCAATGTAAACAAGTGGCCTGGGCATTTCTGACCCCACAGACAGATGTCCTGCCTTCTCCTTGACCACAAACCGTGAGGCTGTGAGCAAGCCAGAGCCTTCTCTCCCCACGTGCGCTCAGAGCAGCCCCAGGCTGTGCTGCAGTCAGCTCAGTGCCTCCTGCCCTCCCTCTGCACACTCCTGTTCCTCTCACCAGGAAGATTTAAGGAAGAAATAACAGCGGTAGGTCATTATGACGTTTTAGTGTGTGCTTTATAGGGCATCATGACTCACTGATTCAGGGAAGAACTTTGCAGCTTGCTATGAGATTGCCTGTTTCAATCAATCCTGCAGTGGCTTCTCTGGGAACTTTATGAGGTGTAACATACATGTGTGTGTGAGTGCATATATTTTCATAGATATGTATACATAGGGGGAACAGTATTTATTTTTGTTTCTGGAAGAACCAGTTAAAAGCAAGAATGGAAATTCTGCAGTGAAAAACATGAAGGTTCAAAGTGCTGAAAGCAGCACAGGACTCTGCTGGGTCAGGAGAGAAGAGCTGACAGGAATAACCCTGCAGAGACTCCCCAGGCTCGGCTGCTCACAATTAGCAGGGTCCTTGTCTTTGTCTCTTTGTGAGCTGGATGCAGTTCCCACCTCCTCTGCCTCTAAAACTCTCAGGCCAGTGATTTCTGAACTTCGTGAGTCTTCATGTCATGGATGAATGGGTCATAAATCAGCCTTCTGCTGCTGCTGCACAGGAGCAAATTTTCTCTGCATTGTTTTCCTTCTGGCTGCTGCACAGGGAGGTCTGAGGCCCCCGAGGATGCAGAGAGCCCGGGCAGTGCTGGTGCAGGGAGCTGGACCAGCCCAGGGCAGATGCTTGTACCCAGTCCGTGGGCCTCCGTGGGAAACCCAAAACCCCACACTTCCGCCTCCACCTTTTCCTGGAGGAAAAACTCAGGTCCTGGAGGCAGCACTGAGAAACATGTCTCCAGACTGGACTTGGGGCACATCCTGAGCCGTGATTAAAGGTGCTGGGAGGCAACTGAGGCACTGAAGAAGGAGAGAGAATAGGGCAAGGAAGGTTATTTACTTCCACGGGGATTTTTTTTAAAGGTTCAATTTCGGGTTGGAACAGGGATCCTGAACACTTCAAACGAGCCTGTGGGAAGTGTAAAGGAAGCTTCTGGTCCCCTCTGGAGAGTCGTGTTGTGCCTTAGGTTTGGGGTTGCCCAAGGAACCCAGTACATCCCCTCCTCTTTCTGGGGGTGGTGCAGACATTGCCACTGCCAAGGAGAACGTGAAGTTTGGGAGCAGCAGTTTGTTCCTGGCTACTTTGGGAGGACAAGAGGCTTTTTGGCTGATCAAAGGGTTTGTTTAAACCTTTACATCAAAGGAAAAGGACATGCAAGTGCAGCCAAAGGGAGAAACTGAGGCAAAGCTGCTTCCTCGGGAGAGGCTGTGGAGCCACAGAGAGGGGCTGGAGCAGCTCTGCTCTGGGGAAAGGCTGAGGGAGCTGGGACTGCCCAGCCTGGGGAGGTTCTTGGGCTCCTGTTGGCATCCATAAACCCCTGAAGGGTGGGGACAAAGAGGATGGAGCCAGGCTCGTGTCAGTGGTGCCCAGTGGCCGCACCAGAGTGTGTTTAATCCAGACACATCTCTTCATAAACACTGTAGAAGGTGAAGGTCTTTGAGACAGAACAATTGTCTGAAATTCGTCAGCAGGTTCAAAAGTCATGAAGGCGGACTAAGACAGACAAGCAGATGTTTCAGTTACAAAAAGGGCTGATTTCCTTAGGAATCCAGCCTGGAAAAACAAACACATCCTTCACCAAAAATTCATATAGACAGACCCATCAGATGAGAGTCTGAGCTGTGGGATCCAGGATTCTCCCTGGAGAGAAATCCTCCCACCCATGTTGGCTCACCCTGAGACCCTGGCAGGAAGCTTTTATCCCTTCCAAGATTTGTGCTGTCCCAGAGCCAGAGGAGACTTCACACCACACAGGGCTCCAGTCCACAGCTTTTGTCCTCCCTGGGGTTTCAAAAACCTTCCAAGAACAACCAGCCCTGTGTCACTCCCCAGGTTATAGCTGTAAATCTGGCAGCACGAGGCCCAGGGCTCTTGGCAGCCTCAGGAGCAGTGACAAGGTCACTGACTTGGGACTCCCACTGCCTCTGCCTGGACTGGACCCACACGAGACCTCAAACAGAGCTGGTGTCTGTTCTCTAGGAAATGAGGGCTCCTGCACCTGGGAAAGCTCCCGAATCCCCCCAGAAATCTTGCACAGACCCTTCTGCCTGGCTCTGGGAAGCTGTGGGTTCAGAAAGCTCTCAAGACATGCTGCTACTCCAGGGTTCGCTCTTGTAGCACAGAATGGCTGGGACGTCAGTCAGAAACAGCATCTTTACTTACACGATGTGTTTCACTGCCTAACAAGGAGAAACCCTGCTCCTTGCTGGTGTGTGGGTACAGGGGAAGGCACAGCACTGCAGCTCTTGGTGTCTCTGTTACACTGAAAATGAAGAAATAAAAGATACTGGCTAAATTCAGGGCTCATGGGTGCTGCTGCCTGCATTTTGTGGTCAGAAGGGACACTTAAACCATCTGGGACTCGCTGGGGACCAATACAGAGATCCATCAGGGGTCACTGAACATGGACTATCCTGAGCTGGGAGGGACCCACAGGGATCACCCAGTCCAGCCCCTGGCCCTGCCCAGACACCCCAACAACCCCGCCCTGGGCATCCCTGGCAGCGCTGCCCGAACGCTCCTGGAGCTCTGGCAGCCTCGGGGCCGTGCCCATTCCCTGGGGAGCCTGGGCAGTGCCCAGCACCCTCTGGGGGAAGAGCCTTTCCCTGATCTCCAGCCTGACCCTGCCCTGGCCCAGCTCCGGCTGCTCCCTGGTCCTGTCCCTGTCCCAGGGAGCAGAGATCAGAGCTGCCCCTCGGGAGGAGCTGCAGCCCCCGCTGAGCTCTGCCCTCAGGCTCCTCTGCTCCAGCTGAAGATTCCAAGTACCCTCAGCCATCCCTCGTATGGGTTCCACTCTGGACCTTTCATCCTGATCTACCTCCTCCAGACTCTGGAGGAACCCACGGAGCTGCTGGGTCTCTCCTGGCACCCACCTGCCAGAGCCTGGTGGCTATGTCCCAGACTGTGCTGGCTCCCGCCAGGTAAAAGTGGTGCACAGGTGTTGGAGAACACTGAAACTGCATTTCCTAGGAACATGGGGTGTGGGAATCTAGGCCTGGTTGAACAGGAATGCTAAAAACCAGTGCCTGCCTTGGACAGTAGAATCAGAGAATCATGGAATGGTTTGGGTTGGAGGGACCTTTAAAAGCCATCTGCCCAAGCCCCTGCCTTGGGCACGGGCACCTTCTGCTATCCCAGGGTGCTCAGAGCCCGGCCTGACCTTGGATGTTTCCAGGGATGGGGCAGCCACAGCTCCTCTGGGTACCCTCTGCCAGAGCTTTTCCATCCCTGTAATAAAAACCCTCCTTTGATCTAACCTGACTCCACCCTGGTTCCCGAGGTGCCTCTCCTGGGTGCGGGCTGAGGACGCCCCGCGGCTGCAAAGTGCACCCAGGGTTAGGACAATAAGCAGCACCCCAAAGCAGACAGGGTAGCTTTTGCCTTTTTTGCTTTACACACCCTGCTGTACTGAGCTGTGGCCTCGGGGCACAAGGGAAGCGCTGCTTTGAGAAGGTCCCTCGGGGCTGCCGGCACAGGCGGTTCCGGAGTCCCAGGGGTGTGCAGGGAAGGGCAGCCCTGGGATCGCGGCCCCTCGGAGCGGGCAGGGATCCCTCAGCCCTGCCGGGGCTGTCAGAGCCAGCTCGGGCCTGCGGCTCGTGCTGTGGGGACACCGGGGCTGGGGACGGGTCCTGAGCACCGCGGGGAGGACGCGAGCAGCCTGGCCCTGCTGAAGGCGTTCTGTTCCAGCTGAGACTCAGCTGTCGGAACACTGATACTTGTTTTGTTATCTGTCACACAGCTCGCGCTGCATTTCCCCTTCTATTTTCTATTTTAAAGTGCCAGAAGAAGCAGGGATTTCGTTACTCCCCTCCCACAGAGGCCAACGACTCAGCACAGGTAGAAATGGCATCTTAATTTCCTTTTACGGAGCAGGTTGATACCTGCTACAGCCAAAGGATGGCATTTCGCTGAGAGCAGGCTGCAAAACTCCGCTGAAATGATAAGCACAGTGAGTGGACAATCACAATTCTTTCTCTGATGATATTTGAAAATAAGAAATTATGACATCCTATTTCAGTGGAACTGGGGGTTGGGACTTACTTAAAAATAGAAAGAAAAAAAGTTCCCCTTTCCAGGAAGAGCACTTAACTCTATGCAAGCAAAGTGGATAAAAGCAGCTCAGTAACAACCCCAATTGCACCGAGATTGTCTCCTGCATTCCTGCACATCTTTGCCTTTTTGACATTTAACTTTAATTTATAGCAATTTAGCTGCTCTTAGAGGCTGCACTGTGCGTTTGGGAAAGCAAAGTGATCTGTTATATGTTTGTCTGAAATTCAAATCAGGCACAAAGCACCTTTGTCTTTTCCTTAGAAAAAAGAGCCTCCCCACCCCCCATCTGAACATGCTGATTTTGGCATAAAGAGGCAAATTATTCTTCTATTATAAATTCATTAATAGCTAAGAGGACAACTACAAATTAGTTCGGACCTTTGGTCAAGAGTTATGAAATTAGATGCCCACAGTGAGATTCATAAATAGAATCACAGAATCCCAGAATGGTTTGGGTTGTAAAAGACCAGTGCCACCCCTGCCATGGCAGGGACAGCTCCCACTGTCCCAGGCTGCTCCAAGCCCCAGTGTCCAGCCTGGCCTTGGGCACTGCCAGGGATCCAGGGGCAGCCACAGCTGCTCTGGGCACCCTGTGCCAGGGCCTGCCCACCCTCCCAGGGAGGAATTCCTTCCTGATGTCCAATCTAATCTACCCTCCTTCAGCTGGAATCCATTCCCCCTTGTCCTGGCACTGCAGCTCCTGATGAACACGGCTCCTCGTGGGTCTTCTCCTGCTCCGTGTGCCTGGGATAACAGGAGGATCCTCTGCCCTGTGCCTGGCACCCCTGCCAGCTCTCAGGCACCTGAGGGGTTCCTCGGGGCTGGTGTGGGAGGAACCTGGAGCTGGGCAGGAGCCTCCTGTCCAAGGTGCTTCATGGGGAGGACACGGCTCTGAACTCCAGCCCAGAACGACCCCACAGGTCAATGCCCCGACCTGGCCAAAACGAAACCTGGGACAGCAGCAGTGACAGGACACAGAGCCTGCTCCAGAGCATCCTTTTGTTTAGCGATGGAGATGTAACACTGAGAGCCAAATAAGTTCTCTCATCTGTGGAGATGAAAAAATTGCTAATTTCTGCTAGGCTGAGGAGCCAAATCAGATCACAGGGAGACCACAGCTCTGCAGTTGGATACAGGGAACACGAGTGGGGAGAAGAAACAAGACAACGTTTCTTTGGCAGCACTGAAGGATTTGCTGCGTGTGATTGCTCAGAGTCACAGCTTTCTACAGGTGCAGAAATTAAAAATTGTTGGCTACTGAGATTTTTCTGTGCTGTTCATGAACAATAATTCTTCGCCTGATGTTCATTTTAACAATACTAAAGTAGTGATAAATGTCTGGGAAAGAATTAATTCCAACTTTTTTTGGTCTCTTTCTGCTCCTCAATTCCCTGCCAGTGACCTGTGATTTTCCCAGGGTTGCTGATTATTCAGAACTATTCAGTGATGACCTTGTGAATGTTCTTGGCCTTTCTGATACTTTAAGGAGTCTCAGCAGGATAATGTCTGCAAGCAGGCACAGATCTGAGGTTCGGGAATTGTGGCCTCCAGGACCGGTAAGTGGGACCATGCATCTCCAGCTGACTTCAGTCACATCCCCTCGTGCCTCTGGGCTGCCAACTCCTCATCTGAGCCGAGCCTTCCTTTCCGTGGCTGGGCTGCTTTGGCAATAACAGAGGAATTATTGGCGCCTGCAGGAGCTCCCGTGCTCAGGTCACTGCAGGCCGGGGGAAAGCTCCTCAGCCAGTAATGCAGAGAGGGGACGTGATAAAGCTTGTGCTTCGGGTCAGGTGAGAAACTTAAAATTGCGTTTCTGGGGCAATTTCAAAATTGGAGTCCAAGTTCCCAGAATCTGTGCACAACTAAAGGAAAGCTGTAGCTCTTGGTGTGGGAGCAGTGACTGGGATCCCACAGCCATTCACATACAGGGACTCTTTTAGCCTCAGAAATCAAATCAAAACCCCGTCCCTGGACCAGCCTCGGGTGCTGGCTGGGGGCAGCCGCTTTGTGTAGCTCTAGATTCTGCAGCCAGGAGCATTCCCAGAAAATGCACACCCGAAACAGAGTCGCTGACACTTTTGAAGAGGTTTGTTCCAGCCACTGCTGATGGAAAAGCTCTTCTCAGCTCCCACTGCAGCACCTTTAGAGGTGGTGCAAAAATCCATCCCCAGGAGATCAACCCCTCACCCCCTCCCCAGGGACTTTCCTCTTTTGAGGCAGTGTGACAACAGGACGAGAATTTTTCGTGCATCCCCTGTTTTTACACCACTGAGCTCATGGTTTTTGTGCAAGCCCCCACAGAGTCAGGGAATGGTTTGGGTTGGAAGGGACCTTAAAGCCCACCCAGTGCCACCCCTGCCATGGCAGGGACACCTCCCACTGTTCCAGGCTGCTCCAAGCCCCAGTGTCCAACCTGGCCTTGGGCACTGCCGGGGATCCAGGGGCAGCCACAGCTGCTCTGGGCACCCTGTGCCAGGGCCTCCCCTCCCTCACAATCCTGGCTTTCCAAAGGCCCAAAGTAGCTGGAAATGGTGGGACTTGGCCAGGACATTTGTCATTAACACACAGCTTCCCCTCGTGTGTGTGCCATTGCTCTGTTTGCTCATTGCCATGGCAGCTACTCCGCTGCTCAGAGGCCATAATGTGGATATTAAGGACAGCAGAGAATCTCCTCTTCTGCATAATATTCCTCTTCCCCAGTAATTCCTGCTGGGAGAATTATTCTTCCATAGCACAGACATGACAGCACTGAGCCCATAAAGTCGGAGCTGAACTGCAGCATATCTCTTAGAGTCAGTCCTATCTCCCTTGCAAACCTGCAGTGATAAGGTATTTACCACTGACTTTGCACAGCTCTTGCAGCCTTACCTCTCTGTGCAGCTAAAGAGCCCCGATCGCTTTTCACTTCATTGTTACACTTTTACCGTCGGTGTCCGGGCACCTGGGATCGGTGAGAGCGAAATCAGCGCGAGGTGCAGCCCTGGCCCCGTGTAAATGGGGTGGTGCTGACTCGGGCGTCCGTCCCACGCCCACCGTCCCTGTCTGAGCCCGTGCCTGTGCAGGGCAGGCACAAACTGCCAGCCTTATCTTCATAGAACCAGCTCGTTCCAAACAACCTTGATTTTCCTCTGCCCCAGCCCTTTTGCCACGTGGGACACACTGGCAACCTTCCTTTTTATTTCTTGAAGGGATTATTTTCATAAAATGTCCTTTCTTCTGACATGCTCTGGTTTGACATCACAGCATTAACTCTGAACTCTGTCCTTTAATGTCACTGTTCCTCTGTTGCCCAGAGCAGCTGTGGCTGCCCCTGGATCCCTGGAAGTGTCCAAGGCCAGGCTGGATGGGGCTTGGAGCACCCTGAGACAGCAGAAGGCGTGGAATGGGATGGGATTTAAGGTCCCTCCCAACCCAAACCGTTCCACGATTCCATGATTCTGTGAAACCCATTCGTGTTCAGCTGGGTTTCCTCTCCCTCCTACTCCTTAAATGTTGCCACAATAAATGCTCAGAACAGAGCTGGGTGCTGGGGGGAGGCAGGATAGGGTGTGCAGCTGTGACCCAGCAGCCCCCAGGCCCTCACAGCCCCTCCCTCACTCCCCACCAGGGATCAGGGAGAGAATCAGGAGGGTAAAAGCTGGAGAACTGGTGGGCCGAGATACAGACAGTTTAATAGGGAAGGCAAAACCCCACACACAGGCCAAGAAAAACAAGGAATTAAGTCAGCCCTTCCCGAGGGCAGGTGTTCAGCACCTCCAGGAGAGCAGGGCCCATCCCACGGAACTGGAACCTGGGAGGACAAACCCATCACTCCAAATGTCTCCCCCTTCCTCCTTCTTCCCCCCACGTTACATCCTGAGGATGTCATAAAGTCTGGAATATCCCTTGGGTCAATCGGGGTCACCTGTCCTGGCCGTGTCCCTCCCACCTTCCCAGGCAGCCCCAGCCCTGCCCCAGTGTGGCCCCACGAGGGGGAAAGGCCTCGGCTCTGGGGGAGCTGAGCAGGAACAAACCCTGGTGTGTTCCCAGCCCTGGTCAGCAAAACCCAAACACAGCCCCACGGCCGCCCCGAAGGGAAGATTAACCACCCCAGCCAGAACCAGCACACGGGGCCCTCAATCCACTGATCACCTGTGCTCTGAATTCCCACCCTTCCCTCCCCAAAATGTGTTTCCCTGGCTGCAGCAAAGGGTCCCTGGCTGGTCGCATCAGCAGGTTCAGGCACCAAGAACAGGCGGGAACCTCCTTGGTCCGTGTGCAGCGATGGGGAGACACGAGATGCTTCGTGCCTTGGGCCTGGACTGGGTTACCCCAACCAAGTCTTACAAGAAAGAATCAAAAATATTTTAACTCCACAAGGTCCAAGGATCCGGCCACCCACACACCCCAACAAGGTAAGAAATAGCAAAATCCATTTAATTGTAAAGCCTCCCTTGGATTGTTCGATTGTCCCAGTGTGGATATGAGTTACTGGTGCCTGAGGAAAACTACATGACACCTCATCTAACAAATTAAATGTTTCCATGCAATTAAAATGAAGCACTCAGCCTTAGTGTAATAAACTGGAGGCTATTAGTATTCCTAGTGCTGCTGCCTTCATTGTGCTTTACAGTGCCATAAATACAGGCTCAGCACGATGGCTCAGCAGGCACTGGGCATGGAGAAAAATATCTTGTAATATTTGTTATTAAAACATTAAAAAGTCCTTTACTTGAGCACACACATTTTTAAAATGTCTCTGACTTGGAGCCTCTGCTTTTAATCTCTCCGTGTGCCCCGTGCATTCCATCATGGATCCCTGCTGGAGAGACGGGAGAGCTGCTGGGAAGTGCTGCTTCCCCTCCGCTGCTCTGGGAAAAGCCCTGCAGGAAACCCAGCGCTGGCTGGAGGTGAGGAGCAGATCAAGGTGGGGGTTGGCCTCTTCTCCCAGATATCAGGGGACAGGGCACGGGGAAATGGCCCCAAGCTGCACCACGGGAGGCTCAGGAAGAGTGGTCAGGCACTGGGACAGGCTCCAGGGCAGTGGGGACTCACCATCCCCAGGAGTGTTTGGAAAACGAGTGGCCCTTTGTCAGAGGGTTTAGTGGGCATGGGGGTGGATCCTTGGAAGGGTGGATGATCCTGGGGTCCTTTTTCAACCTTAATGATTCTATGATTCTATATAAGGTGTCCAGAATCTTTTATAGCTTGAAGGAAACGGAGGCATCTATGGAGAAATCAGCAGATTTGGGGTTGAGCTGCCCATGAGAAGGTGTCTGGTGCCATCTGAAAAGCCCTGGGCTGTCTGAGACACCTGTGGGGTTCTGGCTGGCAGGACATGGGACACGGGACTTTGGGAGACCCAGGACACAGGACTTTTGATGGCCAGGTGGCATCACCTGCAGGACTTGTCCTGCTCACAGGGTGGGAAACCACAAAATAAACCCGCAAAAGGTGTCGGTGTCTCCACGTTCTCCGGGTCTGCGGCCTTCCCAGGGAAGGGCGTTTGGTGAAGTCACTGGACATGATGGAATGATGCCTTGTTTGGTGTGGGGTGAGTCCTGTCCGAGCCCCTCCCGCTGCTCCAGGGTGATGGGCTCACATGGAAATGGCTTCTGCAGACCACCAGGGATAGGCAGGCAAAGCTCATCCACGGGCACTTGAGCACAGCTTGGATGGGACCCCCAAAACTTCCCAACATTCCACAGCGGTGCCTTTGGTCCAACTGGGAAGCAGCGCAGAGAGCAGGGCTGGGGATCCTGCTGGGGAAATCCCTGCCCCAGGGATTCGCTCCACGTCTGACAGCGCGACTGTGCTGGGGAAGGTGCAGCTGGAAATGCAGCGAGGGAGCGAGAGCTGTGCTGAGGGAAAGCAGGATTTCCCTCAGAGGATGGAAAAGAAACAGGAGTGTCCCAGGGACTTTAGCAGGAGTTACCCAAAGGAACTGGATTCCCATTTCTCCCTTTTCCAGCAGCCTGGCAGCCTTCCCGTGAGGATGGAGCCTGTCTCTGAAACCCTTGACTCATCCCTGCTGTCCTTCCCCCCTGCTCTCCCCTTGCACTCCTTTCGTCCCCCGGAGCCGTTCTGTGCCTCTGCAAGGCTCCGGGGATGGTGAACACATTTCATACCCCAGTTTCCCTCCGCTGCAGCCTGGCTGAGCAACACGAATTTGAATTCATTCTGAGAGTGGGGCTGCAAGGGTTTTAATAAAATCCAAACAGAAACTCTTTATCCACTAATAGTTTCAGCTAAAAATAGGCAACAAATTTCTCTGCTGAGATTTACTCTTTATGTACTTGGGCATATCCTTGTGGGTTTGAGCTGGTCTCCCTTTCTTTATCCACTGGGTAGGAATTTATTTTGCTCAATACTTGTTCTATTACAGTTGCAGTTACAATTGCCAGAATCACTCTTCTTCTTCAGTGACTGCTTTTTTTTTTTTTTTTTTGACATTTGCGTTTTTATTCTTGTTTTAGAATTTCTTTCCTTCTCTTTACTTCCAGCAGTCTGGAAGGGGGTGCCACTCGTGCAGCCATAATGAATTCCTGAGCTTGGCTGGATTGCTCCTGCACATCCCGGGATACATGATGCTGTAATTCTTCCCACAGCTGTTGCAAAAGCATGAAGAATCTTCTAAAGCACCTGAGCTGGCCAAAGCAGAGGCAGAGAGAAGTGAGTTTCTTCCCTCAGTCGTAGATCCTTCCCAGCACTTTCCCTTTCTCTTTAGGAAGAGACCCATCATTTACTCCACCTTACTTCATAAATTCTGCAATTTCCACTTCAGGAATTAGTTAGTGGATTTTTTAGCCTCCCCTGCAGCACAGCATTGAGTGGTTGATTTGTGCTGTGTCTGCTCACAGTTTCTGGGAATCCCCTTCTTGCCTCTGTATCAATAACCAACCTGCTTTTCCCGGCAGCTCCACAATTTGTCTGTGCTGTTACAGATGGATTTCAAACAAGGAGTTTTAGGGCTCAGCTATTTCTGGCTCAGTGTCCCCATCACCTCTGCAATCATTCCCCCTCCTACTGAGATCCAGCCACCAGAGGATGAAATGCAGTTTGGAAATGTCTTGTTTATGCCACACGTAGGATGGGCAGCCCAGCTCCGGAGCTGCCCCTCCGGACGCTCCTGCATCCCCAGGTGACACTCAGGGAATCTTGAGCTTATTTCCTAAATAAATATCAGAAAGTTTGGAATCCGGTGTGCGAAGGCACCGCCCCAATCCAGCCTGGCAGTCGGGGGGTGTGAAGGTTACCACGGGAGAGTTTTGAATGCAACAGCACAAAAGTTCCTCGGAGCTCCCCGAGCGCCCTTAAACTTTACAGCCCATGGCCGCACGGCCATCTGGAGCCCAGGCACGGGGTCTGGGGAGCAGAGCACTTCCATTTACAGGACATAAATCTGGGGAGGCGTCGATGCACGTGGTTAGAGAAATGGAGAAGCACCAGAGGTCAGAACACTTGTGTGATGGCAATAAAAATAATGACAATGCACAAAACAAGACATTTTCACTCAAATCTCTAATGTTCTTCCCCAGGAGAAGTGAAATGACACACACAGACAGCAGGAGAAGACAGAACTATCTTAAATGCTGGAGGGGTGAAATCCAGTCCTGTGAGCCTGAGGGCTAAATAAAAGTGTGTGCTATCTAATCTAAGAGATTCTCACTTATTTTTGGCACTCCGAAGGTTTTCTTGTTGCTCCACGGGAAATGCAAGTGTGAGGCATCAATCTGCACCTCTCCTCCTCTGACCACGGCTCCTTCGCTCAGTGGCTCATCAGGAGAGTTTGGTATTTATTTACTGCTTGAATAAAAGTTCCACCCTGAGAACACGTCCTGCTGGAGCTCGCATCCATCACACACATTCTCAAGTGGAAGAAGAAAGGAACCTGCCAAGCCTCGGCGTCCCTGCCCCTCCTCCCCACTGTGTGCGCCGCCCCAGTGCCGCCCAATTAGCGCTAATTGACGCTGTCGGCAGCGGGAGCCGAGCGTGTCCGGCTCCAGCTGTGCTCTGGAGAAGGTCACCGGCGGTCCCAGGCCGGGAGGGAGCTGTGCAGGGTGTCTCCCCCAGGCACGGGGGAAGTGTCGGGACCGGGACGGGCTCTCGGCAGAGCGCGGCTCCATCCTGCTCATTAGCCGGGCCCGTTAATTACCGCGGCTCCCGCTCCGACACTCGGAACGCAGCTCCTCCAGGGCTCGTTTGCTGCAGGTGGGCTCTGGCATTATAAACCCTGCCGCGTACCAAATGTCAGGGACCGGAGCTGGAACATTCGTGCGCCCGGCATCAAATCCTGCCCCCACTGCTCGCGGTGCGGACCCTCCCAGGGAGAACTTCCATTTGGGCCGGGGTGTGGCTTGTGTCAGGCAGCGCTGGTGGGAGAAGACGGGAACAGAAAGCAGAGGCCAAGGAGCTCATCAGAAACGTGCGGATGTAGCAAATTCCCCGTGCGGGCACATCCTGCAGCACCGCAGCAGCATCACGCACCGGGCAGGCCTTGCAGGAGCTGGAATTCTGCATCACTGGCTGGTCACCTCAGCATCCTCTTGCCCCTCCAGGCTTTTTACACCTGGATCCATGAGATTTCCCCGGGAAAGGCAGAGGAGGGAAAGCTGTGTGGCTGAGTCTGTATAACATGAGCACGTTTCCTATCTGGGACAGGATCAGACCTCGAATCTCTCCAGGGTCTGTGCCTCCTGATGAAGAAAATACCAGCTCTTGCATCTGTTGGCTTTTTTTTTTTTTTTTAGCTCAAGGGTAAATTAAAATACTCAGAAGTTTCTTTGCTCTCCCTAAGACAGAGTTCAGGTGTTTTTCCAAAGCTTTATTTTGTAGCAGTTACCTGAGCAGTCACCATTTATTGACAAAAGCTTCATGAGATGTGGAACAGGAAGATGAAGGGGGACTTGAAGGGCAGATGAGAGGAAATGCCACCAAGGGGAGAAAGAAAAAGAAGGCAGACAGGAGTAGAGGGAGAGGATGAGAAGAAGTGCAGAGCAGAGATCAAACCTGGGATCCCAGGGCACTTGAGGATGGTGGGGATCAGCCAGGAGGGGTGAGGTTGTCAGGTAGAATCAGAGAATCAGACTCATTAAAGTTGGAAAAACCCTCTGAGATCAAGCCCAACCCTAACCCCTGAGTGCCAAGTCCACCAGTAACCCCTGTCTCCGAGCACTAATCCACGTGTTTTGGACACTCCCAGGGACTTCCAGGTGATTCCCCCAGCACCTCTGTGGGCAGACCATTCCAATGTTAAAACTCACAGGGCTTTTCCAGCCTTAATGTTTCTGTAATTCTGATGATGCACGTACAAGTCCTGCCGGGATGAGTCCACTGAGACACGGCTGGTGGGGATTTAATCCCTAAATCTGGAATAAGAACTATTTAGGCAAGCAGCTAATCTGAGTGAGAGCTGTTCTAAAGCAGCAGCCTGTGAGTGTGCTTTTAACTTCCCCAAACCTGCTCTACCTACCCCAAAATCGCTGCTTTTTCCAGCTCTGAGGCAACACTGCTGTTGCCTGGAGGAGAAGTGTGACAGTGCTCTGATAATGATGTGAGGGAGTCTGGGGGAGCTTTTAATAAAACTCAGACATGGGCACAAATTGCACCTTAAGAGTGGCTTTGGAGGCAGAATCATTTTCATCTGGGGACAGGTGCTTTCAGGGCTGTCTTTATTTAAACAAATCAGTCAGTGCGCCTGGGATGGCAGATTGCAATTAGGGCACAGCACGCTGGTCGCACAGGCAGGGCTGGCTGTCCAAATTTCCGTCCTGCAGCCCTGCTGGGGAGGGACGTGTCTCCCCCGACAGCAGCAGCTGTTGGAGAGTGCAAAAGCCGTGGCAGGAGTAAGAGGCAGCACAGCAGCGAGGCTAATGAGTCTGCTCTGCACCCCGGCTCACTGAAATCCTCTTTGGGCTTGGGGAACTTTTCCTGCGTTTTTTGTAACGCTCCTCTGTGGCTGAGGGACGCTCGGAGCTGGAGGTAATTGGGTGGATTTAAAGCCCAGTGCTTGCCTGTTTGAAATGAGCAGGAAGGAATTTTTCCCTGAAACAAAGTAAATTGTGCTTGGGTCAGATCCTCAGCTGCTGCAGAGTGACAGACATCCTGTGACCTCTGCTGAGGGTGGGATGGAGTGTGCTGTAAATGCTGTTTGTCTTCCCATTGTTATTAATTCCTTAGAGGCTGAAACCTTCAGAGGGAGCCGAAGGAACCCGGGAGCCCAGATCCTACTGAAATGCAGCCAGGCTTACACAGGTTTCTCCAGGGCACTCGGTTCCCACAGTGTTCTGGGAACCTTCAGGCTGGGGGTGTGAGCAGCTCTGGAACCCGCAAACAGGGTCTGGGCCCTCTGCTCCAGGCACCTCGCGGGTGCTGGCTGAGCCCGGGAGGCTGGCAGGCTGAAATGGACAGGTCCAAACCAGGGCTCTGAGCAGCTTTCAGCAGCTCCTGCCCTCTCCCAGCCCGCTGGAGCTCAGACTGGGCTGGGGCTCCGTGGGCCCCCCACAGCAGGGCTGGCAGGAGCTCCATTCTTGGCTCTGGGACCTCAGCAGCGATTCCCAGCAGAGCAAGGAGCGACTCAGTCAGGCTTGGGGAGGAGACAAAAGGGAAAGTTAATTAATGAGGATTCAAAAGCGGGAAGTTTCACCTTCTGAAAAATTTCCCTGGTGTTGACATTTGCTCTTCTCTTAAATGAAGTGCAGAAAATCAATACATTGAAGAACATTTGGGTTGAAGAAGGTAAAAAATTATCTTCAGGGTGGTGGGATTTAGCTCAGGCAACACAACGGAATGTCAGCTGTCCCTTGAGCTTCTGTGCAGGGGAAAAGAGTAGCACATAAAGCAAACCTGGGAACAAACACTGCCGTGAGGAGCTGGCATGCCCAGAGGGGAGTGCCAGTGCAAAATGAGAATGCTGCTTTGGATTATTCTCCACTGAAATTCTGTTAAAATCAATTTTCTCATCAATTTTTCTCAGTTCTGAATCACTGTGATTCCCAATGAGATGTGAAAGCTGCTCTTGGCCATTTGGGGTCACTGAATACAGAAGATCTGTGCAGTTGGAAAGCATCACAATTTGGAAATTCACACAGTCAATGTTTTGCATGGTAATTTCACTAAAGTGGTCCAATATCATGACCAAGCCACACAGAACAAATATCAAAATGTTTGCAATGCCACACGAGAAAAACTGACCAGGTTTGCAGTGCTCCAAGCCCATTTCCACTTGGATAAATCAGAGGGGAAAAGCCTTTGTTCCTTTGACTTCATACTTGGATTTTTTGTGGAAAATCTCTTTCATAAAGGAGTGAAGGTGCAAAATTTTCTCGGAAAAAAAAAATCTCTAATTCTATTAATCCACAAAGTAAATCATCAGCTTTGGGGAGCCCTTTCCCATTTCTTTGCATGCTTCCAGCTATACTGATTTTCCTGGTGAAAAAGGAAACCAACCCAAATCAGCTTCTCCCATCACACAAAATGTTCTCCAAAGCTCATCCTCGGCTCCCTCAGCCCAGAAGCCAAGGGATGCTCAAAGGCTTCATGTTTGGCTCAGCAGGTCTCCAGCTGAGGCAGTGAAGCAGGAAAAGGCTCTCCAGGCTCTAGTCAGAGCTGTGGCTTGGGGCAGAGAAGCGGCAGGGAGGTTTTTGTGCTCACAGCCCAAAGGGTCACAGGTTCATTTGCAGGAAGGGGCCTCAGGACTTTTCCAGTCTGGTCGAGAAAACCTCCAAGGGTGGAGATGTTGGTGTCTCGGCCTTTTCCAGTCCTTTCTTTGCTGCCAGTCTCACACACACGTGGGTGTTATTCCAAGGGAACTGTCCTGGGAGTAGTCATCCCTTATCTCCCACGTGTGGAAAAAGTGCATAAATCCTCAGGTGACCAGCCCGGGGCTGTGATTAAAGGTCCACACAAGAGCATAATGCTGCATTTCTGCCCTCGTGTGCCTGGCTGCAAAAGTCTCTAAGTTGCAAAAGAAATGTTGGCTTCACCCAAGTCCACAGTGGAAAAAAAGTACTCCAAAACCTTGGATGCACCATCCCTGGAACCATTCCAGGCCAGGCTGGACAGGTCCTGGAGCATCCTGGTGTAGGGGGAGGTGTCCCTGCCCATGGCACAGGGTGGAACTGGATGGGCTTTAAGGTCCCTCCAAGCCAAACCATTCCAGGATTCCAAGATCTGTGTCTCAGCTTCTCCATTTATAAGCTGGGACTTGTGTGGCCTCAAAGGAGCCAGGGGGGACAGTTTGGCTTCCAGAACACCTTTATCCTCAGGGCTATGACCCGGATTTTACAGAAATTATGGAACTGGCTGAAGCTCCCCACCAGGAAAAACCTTTCCAGCAGCAAATGCAGCACCTCTCCACGTCCTCTCTGCGTGAAAAGGGACCTCAGAGCGTAAGAAGCCCCTTCTGCCATCTGATGGTGAGTGGAGGGAAGGGATCAGAGCACTGCACGGGATCATTCAAACCCAATGGTTTGGGTTGGAAGGGAGCTTAGAGACCATCCTGTTCCACGCTCCGCCATGAGCAGGGACACCCTCCACGAGCCCAGGGTGCTCCAAGCCCTGCGCAGCCTGAGCCACCTCTGCTCAGTGCTCACCCAGAGTACTCAACACCAGACCTTCCGGACAGGGGATGGATTTTTGCCCTCCAGCAGTTGGAAAGGACGGAGAAGCGTGGCCAAGGGAGGGCTTTCCTCTCAGACATCCATCCTTAACCTCCCGCAGTGACACCTGCAGCAGCCGCCGCAACGGGAGCCCGCCCAAGAGCCCTTCGTGGGCTGCAGAGCTGCAGCACTCAGGAGGAACAGATCTGAAACTGTGTTTGGACATGAGGGACAGAGGAGTAGAACTGAGGAATTAGAGGTGGAATGTGGAATGTACTGGAAACTGTGTGGTTTCTATTCCCACTGACAAGTGGCTGCCCCATCCCTGGAAGTGTCCAAGGCCAGGCTGGTTCAGTGGAAATTGTCCCTGCCCATGACAGGGCCTTTAAAAGCCCCTCCCAACCCAAACACTTCTGTGATTCTGTGACCCTTTGGAGGTCCTCTACATGCCTGGAAGTTTTTCAGGGTTATTCTTCTTTCACCTAGAGGACACTTGTATTGTCCTTGTTATTGTAGCTGCTTGTATTGCAGGGATGCTCCCATCTAACCATAAACTAAACTAACCCAAAATCAGGGAGAACTGATTGGATTTCAGGGAAATGCAGGCTTTGGGGCTGACTCAGAACAGCATTACTGGTGCACCCTTCCTTCTGGCCCTTGGGAACTCTGTTCCTTCCCACAGGAGCTGCCCCATAACCCAGCCAAGCTCCTCACCATTTCTCTGCCACTGCTGTGCTTCTGCTTGTCCCAGGCATGGAACCAATGCTCTCTCCTCAGTCCTGCAGACTCCCTCCCTGTGCCCAGTGTCCCCAGTCCCTGCAGAAGCCACTCCTCCCACCATGGGGGTGCTTTCCCTGCAGTGCTGTGACCCTGATTTTTGAGGCTGCACATTTTGGGGGTCCCAGGACACCTGAGAGGGCAGGGAGGTCTCTGACCCTGTACTTGACCAGTGACCGTGTAAGTCCCCAGTCTGCAGACACAGAGGAGAATTTGCCTCATGCCACTGGTGTTGGCCTGATGGCGGCCTGGGAAGGAAGCAAACCCCAGGCCTCTCCAGAGTGGTTGTCTTTCAAACTGATAACAAGGGCTTGATTTTGCAGAGGGTGACATTCCTCGCATTTTTCCTTGTGATTAATGCTCTCCTTGTGTGCCCTTGCCACTCCACGATCTCCTTGGCTGCACAGTAACCCTTTCTGTGCTGCAGGACACATCCAGAAAATGGCAATAAGGCCTCAGAGTTAGATCTGCACTAAGAAGACCTGAGGGGCAGCCTGGGATCCCATGACCAAGGCTGTGGTCAGTACTGAGCGGAGCAGCAGTTCTTAAATCCTAACAAACAAGGTCCTGGTGGGCTCTGATAAATCACTGGCAGTGGAAGGATGTCCCACCTACAGCACTGCCCACCGTAAGGCTCTCGGCATGTGTTTCGTGGTGTAAATCACATTTTTGGCACAGCTGGTCTGGTGGCAGTGATTCGTATCACAGCTTTGGACCTTCTCAGGGCTGGGGGCAAAGCTTCTGCAGGGCTGTGTCTGGAAACAGCCCTTGCACAAGGCAGTGTTTTCCTGCAGGAGCCTCTGTAGTTTTGGGATTGGTTTTGGGCAAGGACCACCCAGGAGCACCCCTAGGCAATGGCAGAGAAGAGCTGGAGAGAGCCCAGAAAGCCTGGGAAGATCTGCAGCATGAAAGCAGAGGAAGACAGCCAAGGACCATCCTCCTGCTGAGGTCTGGGGTCGGGGTTTGGGGGTTCTGAGTCCAGGTCCCCTCGGAGGCCTCAGGAAGAGCACACGGCACTTCAGCACTGCCTGAGTGCCCAGGGCAAGCTGGGGCTGGGTTCCAAAGCCGAGTCAGGGGTAGGATGGAGTGAGAAGGGCTGCAGCTCCTGTTCATGCCTGACATAGAAGGGTGTGGGAGGAACAGGGCAGGCATTGGGTTCCCAAGGACTTTTGTGGGTCTGAAACAAAAGCAGTGAACTTCCAGTCAAGAGCGGTGTGGAGAGGGTTATTCCATGTTTCACACAGCTGGAGCTGGTGTCACTGGAGCAGAGCTGCTGGCAAAGAGACTTGGTACGGCTGCTGCCTTTCCTCGTGTGCCTTATTTATGGTCACAGAGCGTGGCAGCAGCAGCATTACTCATCTGAGACCTTCACGGACATCAGACCTTCCCAAATGGGGAGGTTTGAGCTCCTCTTCCCAGGGGAGGGAACAAATCCTGAGACTGCATTGTCACAGAGGTGATAGTGAGACCAGTGCTGCCCACCACACATTGATAGGACAGGGGGTGATGGTTTTACACTAAAAGATGTCAGTTTAGATTAGATATTTAGAAGTTTTTACTGGTTTGGTTGAAGATGTCCCTGTGCATGGCAGGGAGGTTGGAATTAGGTGACCTTTAAAAGTCCCTTCCAACCCAAACTGTTCTATGATTCTATGATTTTATCCCCATCCCTGTGTTCAGACGAAATGGGAGCAGCTGCACTCAAAGCCTGCACAGCTCTTTCAAGTCACTTCTGGTTCCCCTGCACAGGATCCTTGGCACTTCTGTCACTTTCGTTGGTTCTCATCCCAGCTCATTTCTTCTCCCTGTCTTTCCACCATCTTGGGAGGTGAGGGCACATCCCTTCCTGCACGGGGAGCCCACAGCAGTGGCTTCAGAGCTGCTGCTCCCTGCAAAGCTGCATGGAAAGGAAGCCAAGAAACCAAAGCTAATTGTAACAGTAATTAAAAGCCAACTGTGAGTTCTCAGTCAGGGGTCAGCTGGGTGATATCGCAGGCACAGCAGCAGCGTGGCTGTTCCAGGAGCGGAACGTGCCTCGCGCCTGAGCTCTCAGCCCTGCAGAGCCGCTGGAGCAGCGCTGAGCAGGGAGGGCTGTGCAGCTGCCAGACCTGAGCCAGGCTCTTCATCTGGAGCCAAGTGGTAACAACAGCTTGTCAGCATCCTGACCCCGGGGGCTGCGTGGCTGGGATGGCAGGAGCTCAGGGATCGAGAGGCGGCCAAAGACGTTGTTCTGAGATGTTTCTGTCCTTGGGAAGCTGTGCTGAGAACTGTGACAAGACACAGATGGTCTGGGATGAGGTTGGTCCGCAGAGAATCACAGAATATTCTGAGCTGGAAGGGACCCACAGGGATCACCCAGTCCAACCCCTGGCCCTGCACAGACACCCCAACAACCCCACCCTGGGCATCCCTGGCAGCGCTGTCCAAACGCTCCTGGAGTTCTGGCAGCCTCGGGGCCGTGCCCATTCCCTGGGGAGCCTGGGCAGTGCCCAGCACCCTCTGGGGGAAGAGCCTGTGTCTAATATCCAACCTAAACCCCCCTGACACAGCTCCAGCCATTCCCTGGTCCTGTCCCTGGTCAGGGATGGACCTTCCTTCTGCTGGGACGTGTGTGATGGGCACAGCTGCACAGCACAGCTTTGGAGAATTTGGGTCTGATCCTTCTACTCCAGGGTGCAAACCAAGAGTAGCTTCACAGATGTCATGGAAGTTTTTTTGCCACTCCCAAGAGATGAGGCTTCCTTGATTATCTCTAATCTATTAGTCTGATTAGTTTATTTATTTTTATTATTTTATGGTGGTTGTCACCCAGAGCTCATTTCCAGGGTCCCAACAATTCTGGAGTTCGGTGCTTGAGACATCCGGAAGGGCTCAGCTCACCCTTCCTTTCCTTCAGCTCCCTTCACCTTACTACCAGACCTTTGCAAAATGACTGAACCCGTCCGTGTGAAGCTGCTGTGAGATCAGAACACGCTGCAGCGGCGTTTACCTGCCTTTTCCACGCCCCTCCCTCCTGTTACCCACCAGGAGCACCTTCTCTGAGCCCTCCCAGAGGTGCTCTCCCGCTGACTCTCTGGAGCTGAGTTTACTCCTCTCTCCCTCCGTGGCAGAGCCGAGCTGTCCAGCCCCAGTTCACCAAGTGTCCCTTTGAGTAGCTCGACAGTCTGGCACATCCTCACATTTGAATGGGTGTTTTGAAAACCTGCAGGAAACCTTTCTGTCCTCCATCCCACTGTGGTGGCATCGTCCACGTGCCTCTCTAGCCCATTGTACAGCAACAAAAATGTCTCTCTCTCTTACTTAGATGAACTGAGTTACCAAAAATGCTCATTTTCTAAGAGGCCACAGGGAAAGTGTTTCAAAATTATGGAATTACAATAACTTGGTAAGAAAACTTTACATTGCTCAGAGCTACGGATGAGATTGGTCTGAACTGAGAGGAACATTTTCTTCAATTGTTAATACTGGGTCATGGAGAAGAGCTGTAGTCCTAATTTCTTCAGGCAATTGTAGCTCTTGGGGCTCTCTTGGAAGAGGCAGAGGATTTGTCTGCATTTCTTGGCCAGGTTTGAACAAGGTGATCACATTTTACCTCCGGGGAGGGAGAGCCTTTCCAATAACTCCAGAGCACCTGTGCATTTCCATTATGAATTGATATAAAAATGTACACTGCCAAGTTTTCATGTCTCCCACAGAAGAGAGTGCCAGTAGTTTCTCTCTCTTAAAGAGAGTGCAGAGTAAGTGGTGCAGTAATGACCTCTCCAGGCCCAGCTCTGATGGATTAGCCACACTCAAACAAGCTGGGAAATGCACCCACTGCGTGTCAAAGATCTCGGTGTCCTCTAGAGGAAACGGCGAGATTTTACGCACCAAGATGAGATGGATCCAGCTATCAAAGTCAAAGTCGCCACGGTGAGAAAGTCAGGCTTTCCCTGGCCATAACCAAGGTTTTTCCTGCCAGTTAATCAAGAAGGAGCAATGTCTCAGATATCGCCTTAACAGTTAATACGAGTAATTTTGGGTCGTCAGATGCTGGATATAGACAATGCCACAGGCTATAGTAAATCTGCATAATTGGTACTTAATCAGTAACAGTGGAATCGGTTACAGCTGTAATTAAGAGTGTGAAATTTCAGTGTTTATTCCATAGGTGTAATGAGGCCAGATCCTCTCTCCCAGTGGGGTAACTCTGCCACCAGCCACCACCAGAAGGTCTCCAGTCTGACCAAGTGGCACTGGATGGGTGGTGGTGGCAGCAGCTCTGTGGTGAGACACAGACCTGCCACCAGCCAAGGACCAGCCTTTCCTCTGGGTGCTCCAGCTGAGGCACAGCACAGCTCAGCAGAGCCGTGGAGAAGCAAAGAAAACACATTTCCTCCTGGCCTTGTACTCCTGAGCCTCTTCCAGGAAAAGCCCAGGCAGCAGACGATAGCAGCTCCGAGCTGACCCGGGGAGGGCAGGCCGTGATGGAGACATCGCTCTCTGGGGACAGCAGCAGTTGAAGTCTTTCCAATTAGCACTTTGGAGTGGAGTCAAGGGCTGTCAGGGCTTTAATTTACTAAGCAGTGTCCCTCTCCCTATATATCCCCGTGACAGCTCATTCCTTTAGGCTTGATGGAGTGCGTGGCTGGCCTCTAACTGTTCCCACATCCATCTCCCTCCCCAGTTCGCTTCCTCAAGAACATTTTCCAAAGGGGAATTTCCATGGCTTGTGGACACCCAGGTTAATTTATGCCAAATAGTTATTCCTGCTGTAAAACAAAAACCCAGATTTCTTGGAGTCCTTTCTGGCCCTGAGCTGAGGATGTTGGTTGGTGTCAATCACCACAGAGAGGAGATAACGACACGGATTTGTTGATGCCCCATCCCTGGAATTCAAGGCCAGGTTGGACACGGCTTGGAGCGCCCTGGGACAGTGGGAGGTGTCCCTGCCCATGGCAGGGGTGGCACTGGAGGGGCTCTAAGGTCCCTTCCAGCCCAAGGCATTGTGTGATTCTGTGATTCAAGCAGACAGGTCTGCAGTGTGGCAGTCTCTGCCAGAGGCACTGCCCTGGGCTCCTTTGGTAGCCCACGGAGTCAAACAGGGTACGAGGCACCCGGTTTATTTTAGAAACTTACCTAGGATGGGATAAGTCACTCCTGGAATACCCGTGTTCCTCCCTTAATTAGGAGTGAGGGTGGGCAGCTAATTTGGATGGAGATGTGAACACCCACTCAAAGTCACAGAGATTTTAAGTTTTGAAGACTTGAAATGATGTGAATCCAAGTGAACATAATTGCAGGGCAAATAGGAAGGAAAGACGCACCAACATCACCACGAGGCTCATGAAAAAAGAAACAAGAATAAAAATCCAGAGCCAAGACCACAAGTTCTGTATTAAAGAGGCATCACAGGTCAGATTCCAGCTGGTGGGACCTGCTGCCTCCTTTAACTTCCGCACTCCTGGGCCGATGAACCTGGGCACCAGGCAGAGGCAGGAGGAGGCAGAGCATGAGCAATGTGTGCATCAGTTTGAAGACCAGTTTAAGATCCCACATTTCCTCAGGTTTGGTGAGGTTTCAAGGACACAAAGACACCTGTGCCTCAGGGGACACTGACTGGAAGCAAATCCCTCTGAGCCCTTTGTGCCTTTGAATCTTTTCTATTCAGCTGTATTACAATGAGCAGTACTGTAAAGGCAGAGCTGGGAGGGGGAGCAGGGCTCAGGAAGCAGTGAGATCAGTCTTGTTAGTTGTTAGACTGACAAGAATAATGGAAAGGAGGAGGAGAGGGCAGGAGAGAATGCAAAAGCATTAGGCAGAAATTCTGTGAAGCTCGTGCAACCTAAAATAAACCACGCTCTGCACGCAGTGCCGTTTAACCTCCCGGCCCTGTGACTAATGAATTTCCAGTGCTGAGGGAGAGAGAAAAAACCCAAACCACCACCACAACGACGACAAAAAGCCGCTGTAACCCACAATTAGCTGGCCAGCGGCAGGAGGAGCGTGTTTTTCCCAGCCGGCTCTGCAGAGCTGTTCCAGCAGGGTATCTTCGGGGCCATCAGTGGGAGATGGACAGGCTCGCACAGGACTTCAGTTCTCAGGCATTGTCTGACTGATAAAGATTTTAATTGGAGTGTTTATGTTTCCAGCTCTCCAGCAACACAAATCTGTGCTGATAATGTGTTTTAAGGGACCAGAGGTAACATTTGGAAGATAAATGTGATGTCAGCTGCCCACTGGGTTACACAGACATTATGGCCAACCAAGGATTCATTATCCATTGTATTTTGAGGGTTTTTAATGGGTTTTCCAGGCATCCAGCTCTGTTTTTATGGAACTTTGCCTCTTTCCTCTGCTTTTAGATACCAGTTGGGATTATCAAGTGATGTAAATCAAGCAATTCTCCTTGCCTGGTTTGGGTGGGGTCTGGGGTAGGATCCTGAACAGCAGAGTTACCCCGAAAACAGGACACTGCTCTTCTCATTACAGCCTGGGATTTGGGGCTGGAGCCCCTCTGCTCTGGAGCCAGGCTGGGAGAGCTGGGAATGTTCCCCTGGAGAAGGGAAGGCTCCAGGGAGAGCTCAGAGCCCCTGGCAGGGCCTAAAGGGGCTCCAGGAGAGCTGGAGAGGGATGGGGGACAGGACAAGAGAGAATGGCTTTAAACTTAAGGAGGGTAGATTTAGACTGGACATTAGGAAGAAATTCTTGGCTGTGAGGGTGGGCAGGCCCTGGCACAGGGAAGCTGTGGCTGCCCCTGGATCCCTGGGAGTGTCCAAGGCCAGGCTGGACAGAGCTTGGAGTTACCTGGGGCAGTGGAAGGGGTTGGAAGTAGATGATCTTTAAGGTCCCTTCCAACACAAATCATCCCATAGTTCCATAATTCTGGGAGTCCAGCAGCTTACAAAAATAGGGGCACCAACAAGATAAGGGTCTAAGTGGAGAGGGAACAATTTGTTCTGAGCTCTGCCTGATGAGCAGCCCTTGGGGCCATCTGAACCCAAGGATCAGAGGAGGGCAGAGGGGAGACATTCATGGGTGCATTTCCTCCCAGTGGTGAGGTCAAGTTCCAGTGCACAGCCAGCACAGCTTCTTGTGTGAGGACAGGATTGCCCGGGCAGTGGCCGGGGGCTGCTCTAAACCTTGGAATCCTGGAATCACTCAGGTTGGAAAGGACCTCTAGGATCATCCGGTCCAACTGTCTGCAGTCCTGGAGCACCCAGCAGGGCTAATTCAGGGAAGGCTCCTGGCCTTGGCAAGGGGCAGGAATGTCCTTCCCTCCCTGGCAAGCACAGGCAGTGTCCCACACTTGTCTTCACTGTCTCCAGTGACTTGATTAACATGAGGAAGTCAGTCCAGCACAGACTGATTTGGGTTAAGTGCACGTGGGACATGTTCCAAAGTGCCTCCTTGACAGCCTGGGAAAGCTGGGAGAGCGTGGTCCTGAATGTGCCATGAAAAGGGCAGGGGGAAAGAAAACTGCTGCTCAAGCTCCATCTTGTCTGCCCAACATCTTTAACTAGGAGCTCCCCATTAGGAAGATGCACTTCCACCCCTTAAAGTGAATTTGAACCTGCTTCATGGAAGCTTTTGGGATACCTCCTCCACAGAGTTCAAAACCTCTCAGGTGAGTGAGAAGTTTCTTTGTGTCTTCACAGCTGGATTTCAACAGTGCTGGAACCCTTCAGTTTGTCCCCCCAAAAGCCCACATTTGTCTAAAATCAGAAGAAAACCAGAAGGAATATTTTCCTTTCAAAGGTGATAAGAGGTGAAATTTTCCCCCCACGATTTCTGGTCTGCTCTGGTTGTTTCCTTGCAGCTTTCCAGAGCCGTCAGCCTCATTTGAGCTTGGGAACATGGAGACAGAAAATATTTAGAATTGGCACTGGCTTTATTTTCACTCTTCCAAAGGCAGTCCAGAAGGGAAAAGCAGACTCTGAAGATTTATATGTTCTTTGAATAAGCAGTGAGCAGAGCTTTTAATTGATCACAGTTCATTTAAAGTGAGAGCTGAGCAAACCTGGGGCTGTTGCAAGGCCAGGACTAACAAAGATACATTTCCAGGCGCCCTGGGAAATCCCAGTGCTGTTGGTAAGACCCTCTGCTGTTGGAAAATTACTCCTAGCAGTATCCTTCAACCTCAAATCCCTTGGAACGGCTGTGCTGGGCATGGCACACCCGTGTGCTCGGGTGCAGATACCAAGAGTCACAAAATAATGTCCTTGTATCTGTTTATGGCCATATCTAAAGAGAGCTGCCCTCCCTCCTTGAGGTGCTCACAGAGGTGCGTGGAAGGAGCAGGAAAACCAGCAGAATAATGTCCAGCTTACAACAAGAGGAAGATTCCCTTCAGCCCAGAGGATTATCCGTGTTAAACCAGAATCTGTGCAGTCCCTGAGCAGGGATGCTAAAAAGGGGATTTTCACAGAGGAAAAGAATCTGTCCTTTGCAACCCACCCCTGAGACAGCCTCGGGAGAATTCACCGTTCTCCTCCTCCTCACAGCTGGTTCCAGAGCTGGGCGTGCCAGGGCTGGTTCTGCACCCACTTCTGGCTGCTGCTTTGTTCCCACCTGGGCACTGCAGGGTCCTGGTCCTGATGGGCCAAACTGAAAGGTTGGAGATTTCGGTATTAGGAAGAAATTCATCCCTGGGAGGGTGGGCAGGCCCTGGCACAGGGTGCCCAGAGCAGCTGTGGCTGCCCCTGGATCCCTGGCAGTGCCCAAGGCCAGGCTGGACCCTGGGGCTTGGAGCAGCCTGGGACAGTGGAAGGTGTCCCTGCCCATGGCAGGGGTGGCACTGGGTGGGCTTTGAGGTCCCTCCCAACCCAGCCCATTCTGGGATTCTCAGAGGGGTTGAGTCCTTCTGGGATCACTTTTGCTCAGCAAAATACTTTTATGTCATTTCTCCTCTCTTTTCCCCTCTTCCCCAAAGAGGAACAAGAAACTTCTCTTCTCCCTCTCATTTTGGGCTGTAATCCCCAAATTATGGCTATCCTTGCCATTGCTGGTGACCAGCAAAATCCAAGGGAAGACAGCAGAAATTAAAAGTGGTTGTTGACCAGCTTGGACCAAATGTTGTGTAGAGACCTGAGAGTCATTTTTCACAAGGAGTTAATTCAATTAAAAGTGGAGGGATGGGGGCTGGGGGTTATTGGAGAATATGGGCTGAGTGTAGCTGCTGGTTTGAACTGAAAATAAAAGTAAGGGAATGATGGAAGTGAAATGTCAAAATATTTCTTTTCAACCTGTCTTATGTTTCAGATCAGAAACACCAGAGCACTTTCAAAGCAAAACCTTTCAGCTTCCATTTGTCATTTGAAAGTGGAATTTCTTTCATAGTGGACCTGGTTATTTTTAAAAACTTCAAAATTAAGCAAAAAATTTAATTAGGAGGAAAAGGGAAATATTTTGGGTTGACCCTAAATGATCATTTTTCCAGCTTTTTTTTTCATTTCTCTGAAAATAAGAGGGGAAATCATTGGATTTGACTTACTTTAGTTGTTTTTAATTGATTCCAGTAAAATCAGGGGTCTGAAAAAATTATTCACAAGCTCTGAACCTTGCTCTGAACCAGGCTGTATCTCCTGGGGTTGTGGGCTGAGTACCTTCTCCTGATTATAAATAGTCTGTGCTCATAGACAGTAATTGAAAATATGAAGATGTGAGAAAAAAAACAGAGAAAAAAAATCCTTCTGAACTTCTCAGCAGTTTCCTGCATGCTGGCAGGTCTCTGCTCCACTGGGGATTTAGCTGGAAGCACATCCGTGCTTAGGAGATGGACAGGGCTGGAGAGAGCACTGGGACAAGGGACGGGGTGAGGGAAGGGTAAGGAATGAGCAGGGGCCCCGGGGTGGGGCTCCAGGCATGGCCATCCTGCTCCCTTCCCAGGGCAGAAGCACCAGGGAGGAAAATCTCAGCTCACATCAGCTCCCTGAGAACCATCCCATCCCATCCCATCCCATCCCATCCCATCCCATCCCATCCCATCCCATCCCATCCCATCCCATCCTCCTCTTTTTCCCTCCTGGAATGGGACAGTGAGCATAGAAAAGGGGCAGAATTTCCTCTCTCAGGCAGGGGCTGGCCCAGAATCTGCTGGGTGGCCACATCAAAAAATTGCTACAAAAAAGACGCCAAAATATTTGAATTCTGATCCCACATCAGTTGTGGTTGTGGAGCCCCTTCCTTGGAGATTTCCTGTGATTTGCAGGGTGTCCGTGTTGTCCACTCCAGGCTGCCACAGCCAGACATCCCCCACTGCCTGTTTCCTAAAGAATTGGGGTTATTTCTGCCTCTTTCTGGTCTTCCTTTTCCTCCTCCTCCCAACAACTCCTGAATCCATTTATTTTCAGCCACCTTCAAAGCAGAGAGACTTTTTTACAAAGGCCTGGAGTGCCAGGACAAGGGGGGGATGGCTTCCCACTGCCAGAGGGCAGGGATGGATGGGATATGGGGAAGGAATTGTTCCCTGGGAGGGGGGGAGGCCCTGGCACAGGGTGCCCAGAGCAGCTGTGGCTGCCCCTGGATCCCTGGCAGTGCCCAAGGCCAGGCTGGACACTGGGGCTGGGAGCCGCCTGGGACAGTGGGAGCTGTCCCTGCCCATGGCAGGGGTGGCACTGGGTGGGATTTAAGGCCCTTCCCACCCAACCCATCCTGGGATTCCCTGACAGTTCTCTAGAGGACCCGGCCCAAGGCTGCGTCTGTCACGTTGCCGGTGGGAGATGATGGTGCAAGCACCTCCCCACCACACCAACAGGGAGCTGCTGGCTCCCCGCAGTGGGAGTGGGAAGGTGCAAAGAGAAGATTTCCAGACACCCCAATGCAAAACCCCTCAGTAAATCTCCCTTGTGGCCTCTGACATGTGTTGGGGCTGTTAGCACTGAAATTCAAGCAGTCTGGGATTTCCTTTCCTCACACATTTGGGTTCTCCTGAGAGCCCTGTGTTCTGTGTCCTGTCAGCTTGGCATCGAATCTACACTCAACACCTTGCCCTCATCACATTCAGGAACTTTATAGGTGCCAAAAAAAAAAAAAAGGAATAAAAATAAACCAAAACAACAACCTAAGAAATACCATTAAGTAAAGAGTTTCTTCTGCAGGGTCAGAGGGACAGCACAGCAAAAGAGGATTTTTGGAGGGAAAGAGCAGCTAAACAGGCAGCAACTCTGCACCGAGGCTGTGAGCTGCAAAGTGTCCCACCCGTGCTCTCAGCCGGATTTCTGGGCAGCTGCACCACAAAAAAAACCTTGCAAACTAATCAATCCATACTCTGTGCTGTTCTAGAGAACACTGCGGGGAAATTGCTCTTCTGTATTGTCTGTCACGGAAAAAGAGGAAAAGAGACATCTCTTTCCACAAACATTTTATTTTACAGCCTCCCAGAGAGGACCGGAAAGGCCTGGGGGGGAGGGGGCTGGTGCTCACCCTCAGTGGGCTCCAGCAGAGCTGGTGGATGTACAGTCACTGGCACCAGCTGAGAAATCAGGCCCGGGGTTCTCATTATACAGGCAACACTGAATCCTGATTTATTGTTCCCCAGGAATGAAGGGAGGGAGATGGAGGTCAGACAGCATAAAATCCAGATAAACAGGAGACGTGAGTCATCTGGGGTCAGCTGGCACTGCTAAAGACTCAGGACAAGCAACTTGTTTACTGCAGGAAATCTTCCTTCAACACCATCCCAGAGCAGAGGGGCCCTCCCACGTCAGGGCCACGGAGCCTGCGCTGCCCAGGGAGGCATCTCCTGGCTTTCCATGGAGCAGGCAGCTTGACAGGGCTGGAAAGACATGGCAGAATTAAGCAGAAGGAAGATCCCTGTCAGAGGAACCAGAGTTTCTGATGAAAACCACAATTAGTCCAGAGTGGAGTAGTGGAGAGTCACAGAATTATGGAAGGGTTTGGGATGGAAGGGACCTTAGAAATCATCCCATTCCACCCCTGCCATGGGCAGGGACACCTCCCACTGTCCCAGGCTGCTCCCAGCCCCAGTGTCCAGCCTGGCCTTGGGCACTGCCAGGGATCCAGGGGCAGCCACAGCTGCTCTGGGCACCTGTGCCAGGGCCTCCCCACACAGGGAAAAATTTCTCCCTAATATCCAGTCTAAATCTCCCCTCCTCCAGCTTGAGGTCATTTCCCCCTGTCCTGTCAGACTCTGGTAAGAGGTGCCACAGGAGGACCAGGGGGAGAACAGAGCACCTTCCCTTTGAACCACGGAAGGATCTTTAGGAGTACAAGGGAGGGAAAATGTCTGTGCAGCTCTTCTGTGGATGTCCATCCCCGACTCTGTTTGGCCTCCTGGAGCAGGCAGGAAATCATCACATCTGATGGAATCCTGGGGTAGGAAGCTGTGCCCATCGCCCAGCCCAGGGGGAGATGAACTGCAAGGGGATGTGTTGTAATTGTCATTGGAAGCTAAGAATATCCTCCAGTGCTTCCCTGGAGGAAAGCCATAACAACATGTAATTTTAAAAGCTGTGAGAGTAAATGTGAGGGAATAAAGGCCTGGAAAATAATGCTCTCCCTCACTTTTAGAGTGGTTATTGGAAACACCAACTGGAGAGCACAGAGTAAGATCCAGTGTGCTGTGGCGTTTTAAAATAAACAAACTCAGAAAATGTCCTGGTTAATGAAATGGAAGAATCTCTTCCAATAAACTGGAAAGCGCTCCATGAAGGAGCCACACAGTGAGTCATGCTCCGGGAGAGCACGCACGGCACAAGTGTGTGGGCCAGCGGTCAGAGGGATCACGGAATCAGGGACTCACACCATGCTTTGGGTTGAAGGGACTCTAAAAATCCTCTTGTTCTACCCCTGCCCCTTCCACTGCCCCAGGTGCTCCAAGCCCCGTCCAGCCTGGCCCAGGACACTGCCAGGGATCCAGGGGCAGCCACAGTTCAGGGCTCCCCACCCTCACAGGGAGGAATTCCTTCCCAATATCCCACCTAACCCTGGGCTCCTTCAGCAAAGGAACAATCATCTGTGCCTTGGCTTGGCAGGAAGTGTGAAGTGCCAAAGGGAAGGATCACGGAGTGCGATGCCCTGGGCTACCTGAGTGTGAGTGGAAGTGGCTGTGACATCCATCAATCACTCGATTACTTGATTCGGGATGAAGAAGCCTGGACAGTGAGGATTTAAGAAGAGCAGACTTTGGCAGTATTTCTCCTAGAAAGTGATTTAGTAAGTTAAAAAGTGACAGTGTGTGGTAGTTCAGGGGGGAGCTGCTAAAATATTTACAATGACACCATTTATTAGAGAGATTTGAGGGGAATGAAACTTCCTTTTTTTTTTCCCTTTTTTTTTGTGTGTGTGTGTGGAAAGTGTCTGCTTCCTTTGAAAATACCCACATTGCTCATTGAAGACTGAACCTGGGGAGATTTTTTTTGCCAAAACCTCACAAAACACTGGGTTCAGTGAAAGGTTGATTTTTTTATCCTTGAAAGAACAGAAGCTCTTCTGTTTTGATTTTATCTCTGTTTTCAGGAAAGAACAAAACATTTACTAACCATATCCACCTTAAAGGCTGGTAAGGTCGAAGTCTTGGAATATCTTAGAAAACTTGGAAGTGGTCTCAAAAGTTTCAGTTCAAACCTTCCTCCGGGCTGTTCTCACACCCTCTGAGATAATGAACCAATGGATGACACCAACATCAAGGCCCTGGAGAGTTGTGAAAAAACCCCTTTGAAATCGATGCCAATTTCTGGCTCTGAATTCTCCAAATTGTCGAGACAGCTGCCAAGGGCAGATCCAAATTCCTCCTAATCCAAGACAAGATCTGAGCACTTTGAAATGTAACTTGATTCGAAGCTTGGATCTGAATTCTGCTGGAAACACCTCCCTCCTATCCAGCAATGATGCTTCAAAGAGCATCAAAGGCACCAGAACGTTCCATCAGGACAAATCCAACTTGTGCAGTGAGTTTCTTTTTTTTAATTTGGTTTTTCACTGCTGGTTAGCAAAAGGGGGGACAAATGTGTGACAGGAGGAACGTGCACAGGAAGGTTGTCTGCTCTGGCATGGTTTTGTTGGTTTGCTCCAGCGTCTCCCTGCCACACCACAGGAGAGTCAAACTGGGTTGAGTGGGGGCCAGGCAGGGACCCGATCCTAGCAAGAACTCAGGTGCAGGAGATGATCCCCCCCAAATCCAAATGAGAATGGACCTCAGTTCCCTGCTGGTTTGCACCATCCCACAGAATCCCTAAGGCTGGAAAGGACCTCCAAGATCATCCAGTCCAACCTTCGACCAAATCCAAAGTAAATGAATCCCTTCCCAGCACAGAGCTGAGCTGGGCTTGCAGTGCCCCTCACCCTGCTGCTGGCAGCACCCTCACACGGCAGCACGGCCTCCAGGCCTCACAGCACCCAGCTGTCCCCCACAAAGGAGTGTCTTCCAGGGCCCTGGGGATCACAGGATCATAGAACAGTTTGAGTTGGAAAGGAGTTTAAAGATCCTCTTGTTCCACCCCATCCAGGGCAGGGACACCTCCCACTGCCCCAGGCTGCTCCAAGCCCCAGTGTCCAGCCTGGCCTGGGACACTGCCAGGGATCCAGGGGCAGCCACAGCTGCTCTGGGCACCTGTGCCAGGGCCTCCCCACCCTCCCAGGGAAGAACTTATCCTAATATCCCATCTAACCCTCCTCTGTCAGTCTGAGACCCCTCTCATGCAGTGATTCTGCACGATGTGAGCCCAGCTCTGGTCCCACAGGATTGCTGTGGGTGAAGCTGGAGACTCCGTCCCTGTCCCTTTGCTCCATGCCCAGTTCCAGCAGTGAGTCCAGCTCTTCCCTGGCCATGAGTGCATTTCTAGAAAATGCCTGGCCCCGGGATTAGATGAGAGGAAGCAGCCACGGGGAGCTCTGGAGATTCGCAGGTCCTTTGGCAGCGCCCCGACAGCCCAGTGCATCCACAGACACAGCCCTCCGTGTTCACAGCTGAGAGATGGAAAGCAGGGCACATGATATCAAACCCAGCACCTAAAATCACTCGCTTTGTAGTCTGCGATCGGAAGCGTGGATGGAGGAGCACTTTACTCCGGGAAATCTCCCTCGCTGCCACACGGGGAACAGCTTTGGCTGCTGCTGCTGACTCTGCAGGCGGAACATCTGCCCGTCTGCTCGGGGCAGAAACCACCACAGTCCAGCCCGTCTTGATTCGCCTTGTAGCAGCAGAGACAGCAGTCTGGGCTGCTGGTTTTGGAAGGGGTGTCTGTAAATATGTAAATACCTGCTGGAAATCAGCTCCTGTGGAGCCGTGGCCTTGCGTTTTCTTGTGGAAGGTTCCCTGCCCATGGCAGGGGGTGGAACAAGATGGTTTTTAGGTCCCTCCCAACCCAAACTGTTCTGTGATTCTATGAAATCTCCACTCCTGTTGAAGCCACTATTTTTTTCCTAGTCCTGTGTGCACAGGTCATACAACAGCTTTGTTCATTTTTGCAGGGACCTGGTGTTTTGAGGCTGAGACCAGAACCAGTGAAACACCTCAGAAACAACTTTTGCAGAGGGATTTGCCTGGCAGGAGAGGGACGAACAGCCCTGGCCATCAAACATTGCTGCTGCTGACTTGTTCTGGGGCATTAGTTTAATACAGAGATCAGCTGCCATTACGGACCCAGAGGACGGTCCCAGATGATCAAACTTTGGATGTTTCCAGCGCAGGTTCCTGTTCACAGCTGCTGCTCTTCGGAGCCAGTGGAGCTAGGAAGACACGGTTCATGTGAGCAGGTGTTGACACAACTTGGGACAAGAGGAGTTGAACCCTAAACCCCCCTGTTCCTCCCCTCTGACTCTGAGGCAAATCTCAGTGACTGCCCCCAGCAATCAGCCTGCCACATATTTTGAGTTCCAGCCTTGTGTTCCGTGTTTACCAGGGAAGACACATCCTCAGGCACACCCCGGAGACAGGACAGGGCAAGACTGAGCTATGTGAGGAGGGAACAGGCCTGGCAGTGGGGCTCTTTGCTGCCACTTGTCTCGACATGCACAGACTGCCAACATCTGCCTCTTCCACAAACATCTGTGTGTGCTGCCAGCAGTGACGTGCCAAGGGAACACGGACCATGAATCCTGGGAAGCAAAAGGGTTTAAAAACAAGAGCACAGTTGCACAGAATACGTATCTGTGTTCCTGCAAAAGCACGTTCCACGTAATGGTTTCTTACCCTCAAGTAATTCTCAGGTCCCTGGCACCTGTCCTAAGCACGACTCTTTTTTTACAGCTGGGAAACTGAGGCAGGCTGTGGGAGCAGCAGTGACAGTTCCAAGGAGGTTAATCCCTGCATGCCAAAGCAAGGGGATGAACGCTAGGCCAGTGCTTTGAGCATCAGAAAATGCACCTTCCTGGATGTGGCACTGCTCCCTCTCCAGCCTGGGAGGCAGAATATCGCCTGCAGCTGACAGCCGGCAGCAGATTTAAGGGAAAGGGAAAAGGAGGAAGATTAAAGGACAGGCCCAAAGGCTCATCCCCTGTGGCGTCTTTAACACAACCATTTCCCTTTGCAAAGGACCAAACATCCATTAGGGAAGCTTTTAGGACCAGCCCTTCTTTTGTCTTACAAATGAAACCAGATGCCAAACCCCCAGGAGTGGCAGCACAAACTAAGCACAGGTTCACCTCCTGAACCTGACAGCAGCGTGAGGCCACCTCGGCAAAGCCATCACGGGACCATCCAGCACCTCACGAAATTGCTGCTGCTCTAATTAAAAGTGAGACCTTAAAGATTTGGATTTTTTATCAAATACTAGAAAGCAAAGGCACTCACTGCCGGAGTGACTGAGGTCTCCCTGCAATTCGTAAGGAGGAGTTTCACTCCACAAGCACCGATGATGGATCATGGAGGGATTTTGCTTCTCAGGAGCAAAGGGGCCTGATTCTGCATGGATCAGAGCACGGAAGGAGTTTTATTTTGGCAGCCTTGCTTCTAGTTCAATAATGGCTTGTGAGAGGAGAAGCCCACTTCTCATCTAGCTGTGACACGAAACAGACCCTAATGATGTTCTTTCACATGAAAGGAAAGGATCCAGGGGTATATTTATTTGCTAACTTTTCCTCTGAGCATCTCCTGCCCCTGCTGCAGCAGTACTGAGAGTGTGAATCTCCAAACCAAAACTCGAGGGAGTTCTTGAGTTTTCCCATTGCAAAGTCACCCATGTCAGGGTATGGGATGAGCAACCAGCTCCTTTCCAATGCTCTCCTCTCCTGACAAAGCTGCTCTGTAGGCTCTGGTTTATGGAGGTTTTGAGTCATGGAGGAAATCACAGAATTAGGAAAGAGAAATGTGAGGGGTTTTTTTCCTTTTAATTGGGCAGATTGCCATCAGAAAAAAAATGCCTAAAATGACTGTGGGCAACGTGTTCATGTTCATCATTAAAACTGAAATCAGCCTTCACTCCTCAGTAGCAACCTTTGTCATCTTCCAACAAATCTTTTGAGATGTGAAGGGAGTTTTGTACTTAGCACAGAACCACGGAATATCCTGAGTTGGAAGGGACCCACAGGGATCATCCAGTCCAACTCCAGGCCCTGCCCAGGGCACCCCAACAACTCCACCCCGGGCATCCCTGGGAGCCGTGTCCAAACGCTCCTGGAGCTCTGGCAGCCTCAGGGCCGTGCCCATTCCCTGGGGAGCCTGGGCAGTGCCCAGCACCCTCTGGGGGAAGAGCCTTTCCTGATATCCAATCTAAACCTCCCTAACACATCTCCAGCCGCTCCAGCTTTGTGAAGAAAAGATAATCCTTTGCCCTTTTATTGCACCTTCTCATCCCATCCTCCTCCACTCACCCTGCATCTCTCCAGGGCTGCCTGAACCTTGCTACATTTTCCATCCCAGCTCCTGTTTTCCTACCCTGCTGGCAGTTTTTGGGAGTGGAGCACTTAGCTGCAAGGGACTCAAAGTCACTGAGTAGCGATGCCCTTGAAGCCAGAGCCTCCCTCTGATTTAAAACGGAGCCTTTATAAGAAGTTAAGGACAAAACCCTTCCCTTACAGAAGCACTCCCTGTGACAGCCCCACTAATTAGTTGTTATTAACAGTGATGACAGAGCTATCCGATCTAATCGACAGCAGATTATGGTAATTACAGGGATTGGCTGGGTGTGGGAGCTTTGGCTCTGGGGACAAACGGATTTTGTCAGGCAGCACACACAGGGCAGCGCAGCTCCCAGGAAGGGTGTTCCTCATGGCAGGAAATCGTGGCTGGGAGGATGCACCAGCCACTGGAACCTCCAATGATTTCCACGACCTGTCCAATTAACCACAACCATGGAAACACTTCTGAGGACTACCTCATCCTCCCTCCCTGCCGTGCTTGCAGCCCCTCCAGCACCAGAGGCATTTCCCTCTGGGCTTGCATTTCCTTTTTCCACGCTGGATTTTCCCGCATTAAATCAGCCTTTGGGAATAAACCCCAACACAAGACACAGACACAACGCATCCCTGCTTGGGAACGCATTCACCGGGGGCTGCCCCAGTCGCTGTTTCCCCGCTGTCACTGGAGCTGGTGAAGACATCCTCCCCCGGCTGCTGAGCGCGTTCCCATCCCACGCCGCCCCCGCCTCACTCCGCCCCCGAGCAAACGCTTGGCTGGAAAGATGATCCACCACATGGAGACCCTGGAGCCGCTGCTGCAGTGAGAGCCCCTGGGGGGCCGCTGCTCCTCCAGCCTGGACTCTGATGTGAAGCAGAGCCAAAATATGTCCTTTCCCATGAGAAAAGTGCCCTGGGGTGCACAAGAGATGGAGGACAGGCAAGAGGCTGAGGGGATGCAGGCTTGGATCACATCACGTTCCTCTTTGCACTCGCTTTTTTAGCACGATTCCAGGGGTGTCTAAAGACCCCACTGAGATCAACACCTGGTTAGGCACATCCTGGAAAGAAGAGTTAGAGCCTGCTCCGAAGGGAAGGATTGCTGGTCCGGGCTGGGAACGCGACAGGGTGAGGGAGGAGGGCTTCACAGAATCTGTGAGGTTGGAAGAGACCTCTAAGATCACTGGGGAGATTTCAAAGCCCTGTGGATGTGGCACCCGGGGACATGGGGCAGTGGTGGCCTTGGCAACGCTGGGGAAGGGCTGGACTGGGTGATCTCCGAGGGCTTTCCTTATTTATTGCTCTGAGTCCGTGCACACCTCTGCCGAGGAGTCAGTGGCACAGGAGCTGAGGGAAACAGCTCAGCCAGCACGTGCAGCACTTGCCCACTTCCACGGGCTGGCTGACTCTGGGTCTGCGCTAAAAACAGCCCTTCTGGCACATCCAGAGTCATCCAGAGCTGATATTTATGAGGGATTTTGGTTCAAAGGGGTTAGAATAAGAGGTGCAAATACTGATAAATTATCTTTCTCATTTTTTTTCTCTCTCACAAAGCAGAATAAAAATGCCACAGACTCAATTTCTATAATGTTCTGTTTTCATCTGTGAGAAGAAAATTTTCAAGCTTAGGTGCCAAAAGCAGGAAAATTAAATCTCTATTTAGACAGTTAAATAAGAGGCTCAATTTTCAAAGGCACAATACCCTGTATTCTTAATTGCTGCCAGAAGAGACTGAAACCTTACGTTACTTTTAAAAGGGTATTTTCTAAGTCCATAAAGAAAACTTTCTTATTTGTAAGCATTTCACCAGAAAATGTCCACCAGGGAATGAAGGACAGATGTTCACTGAAAAACAACATGCTGGCTTTTCCTTTTAGAGTTTAATTCGTCACAATAGGCAACTGAGATGGATTCAGGAGCAATGGAGTAACAGAAATCAAAGGTCCCAGGCTCAGCTCTTCTTCCACTCCTCTGCACTGAGGGGTTGTACCCAAGCTACTGCCAGTGGAAATCAGGAAATTAGGGGAAGGGGCTGGAGCCCCAGGAGCAGCTGAGGGAGCTGGGAAGAGGCTGGAGAATTCCTGAGGGAGCTGGGAAAGGGGCTCAGCCTGGAGCAAAGGAGGCTCAGGGGGGCCCTTGTGGCTCTGCACAAGTCCCTGACAGGAGGGGGCAGCCGGGGGGGTCGGGCTCTGCTCCCAGGGAACAGGGACAGGAGGAGAGGGAACGGCCTCAGGCTGGGCCGGGGGAGCTCAGGGTGGATATTGGGAAAATTCCTTCCTGGAAAGGGCTGTCCCTGGCACAGCTGCCCAGGGCAGGGGTGGGATCCCCATCCCTGGAGGGATTTCAAAGCCGTGGGGATGTGGCACTTGGGGACGTGGTCAGTGGTGGCCCTGGCAGTGCTGGGTTGGACTTGCTGCTCTTGGAGGGCTTTTCCATCCTAAATGATTCTGTCATTCCGAGTTTGATCCAAACCCCATTCCCCACTTTATGGAATGAGGTCCTTGCTGGGGGCAGCCGCCTTTACTCCCAGCTTTAACCCATCCCCTGACAGGAACTGCCCCTACCCAGCCAGTTCTAAGTCCATTTGTCATTCCAGCCAAGGCTGGACGTGGAGAACCCACAGTGCCTGCAGGAGGATAAGGCTGTGCCCCACACTGGGCCAGACAGAAGAGGGAGAAGCTTTTATGGAAATACTTAGAAATGCCAGCAGAAGGGTAAGAAAACCTTTGTTTAAACTTGCTTTCAACTTCATTCTTCCCCACGTACAACGTAACTCCTGCTGCCCTAGTCCTCTTCCTGAGCTAAGCACATCCCTATGTCCCCCCAGGTTTTAAAAGTATATTTTTATATAATCTTTATTTTAATGGTGATCTCCTTAGCCCTCAGCACAGGCAGGGAGGTCTCTAAGCAGATGGGAACGTTGGCAGAGTGCAAGCCTCAGGATTTGACCTTGACTGGACCAAGTCACGAAAGGGTGTTGAATTAGGTCTTGTGCTAAATACTTCCCATCATTCCTCCCCAAATGCCAGGACCCAAGATTAACAGTGACGGAAGATCAGTGCTCTGAGATAACTTAATGCATGGTGGAACGGCTATCAGGGTCAGAAAGCAAACGAAAATACAACCCATAATTCTGAGGGAAAATGGAGATTTGTCACGAACCATTGAAAAACAGCCTGGTGCTGGAATGAGTAACACCGTCTGGAGAAGAGCTGTCATCTCGTGATGGGCGAGCTTGGTCCCCTTGTCCTTCCGAGAAAGCTCTGGGAGTGCCAGCAGAGCCGTGTGGGAAATGTTTCCAGTGTCAGCCCTCCCCGCCAGCGGATAAACAGAGGACTTTGCTCCCCAGGGGCTGCCCATCAGCCCCGAGACCATTCCAACCACCCGAAAAGACAAACAAGTCTGGCAAGCAAATGCACAGACTTTCCAAGAGGGTTCCCCACCACGGGGAAGGTGATTCTTTGCCCCGGGTTGTATTTTGTGCTGTGTTTACGCTCGTGTTGACTCCGAGAGGAGTCTCAATGTGTGTGATGTTGTGCAAACACCGAACAAGTGAAATTTCTTTTTCAGAAAAGATCAAGGGCGCCAAACCCACATCTCAGGGCAAAAGTTGTTCAAGCAGCTGCTGTTTCTGGAAATACAAATGAATTTGTGCTGCTGTATCACTGTTTTCATAACTCTGGGGTTGTTCTCGAGCACCTGGTACCTCTAATAACTTCATGGGATAAACTGCGGGTCACTGGAGCGTTGAACACTGAAGGGTCCAAGGTGCACTGGGACATCTGAATGAGGCTCTGTGCCCTCAGAGGGGCTCCTGCACTACCCAAGGCAATGACGGCAAATCCCAGCTATGAACCGTGGTCACCTGGATAACGCAGCGGGACACAGGCTGCTCTCCGGGTCACTGGAGGAAGTTTAGAAATGAACAAAATATCCCCTTGCTATTAAGAAAAGGAGGAGGGAAGGAAAGCATTTCAGCAATAAAAACATCAATCTCTGGTTTATTTAAAAAATACTAAAACAATGAACTGCAAATGGGGAATCTAGAGAACTCCTTTGATAAATGTCAGTACTTTTAAATTAGGACAAAGGAATTAGAAAAATGGAGGCTTATGTTTAATTCACTTGAAAGCAAATTAAAGGGTTTGGCTTATGGATGAAAGAGAAAATTGGGTTATTTTTTTCCCTGAGAGTTACCAAGGCTACTGCAGCCCAGAGAAAGCCACACAGCTTGGCGAGCTGCTGTTGACAGGGCTGTTTGCACATCTTAAGTGGATTTAGGAGAAGTGGTTCCATCTCAGGAATCGGAAGCTGGACCAGACACTGTGTCACATCCTGGCAGGGACAGCACGCGGTTGGGTCTGTCTAACCCAGGGATTTTTCCCAAAATAGTCCTTCCTCCTCCACGCTTCAGAAGGAGTGATGAGTATGAAGCCTCCAGCAGTGGGCTGTTTGATTTTTCAGAGACTCAGGTGCTTTAAAGCATGGTGCCTCCAGCATTTCCCTGGAACCAGAAACGCTGTCCCTCAGTCCATGTGTGTCCATCACCAGTTCTCACTGCCACAGCTCAAGCTGGGAATTCTGTCAGGCAGAGAAAGGGTTTATCAAGTGCCCTGTTCAAGGAAACTTTTACTTGCAGGTTCATGACTTTAGATTTTGAACTATTTAATCCCGTTTCTGCTCATTCTTGGGGTCTTCTCTGTGATACTTAGCTCCTGGTACATTTCATGGAGGTTTTTCATTAGAACTTCATTTCCATCTTGGGGGCCAAAAATGTTACGGCAAAACTTAAACAAATCAATTGTTCAAGGCCGGGTTGGACGGGGCTTGGAAGAGCCTGGGATAGGGGAAGGTGTCCCCGCCCATGGCAGGGGTGGAATGGGATGGAGCTTTAAGGTCCCTTCCAACCTAAGCCATTCCACGAATCTATAATTCTCATTTCTCAGCACATTTTCTTTCTCAGTGCACTTTGCTTTTTCCACCCTCTTCAATGTTCATATTACAGAAAGCAAAGTTGTCATATTGATTTTTTCCAAGGGATCTTACAGACACAAGACAAACATGTAACTGGGTATCGGCCGTGATTCTTCCTTCATTTCTGGACAATGTCTGTCCATCTTCTGTGCTTTCCTTTTGAGGTATCCCCTGAATGAATATACAAAGAGTACAGGGAGATTGGGGTCATCACATCACTCAAATTCCCTTTTCCCTTTGGAAACATCAAAATTATTGCAAGCCATGGCAAGTCAAACCTGCTTGGCAGTGAGTTTACTCACCCCACAGGTGCTGAGACACTCCGGGTTCCTCGGAAGAATGAAGATCTTCCTGAAAAGGTTTCACAGCAGCTGCAGTTATTGGGGTCTGGTTTGGTTTCATTTGATCCTAAATGCTAACAAGAAACTCTCCTACTCTCCTGTCAGCCCAGTTTCAGAGGATGAATTATTCCAGAAGTTCAGGAACGGGAGAGTCCCACAAGAACACACCTGCAAGCAATAAAGAGGAGCAAGAGGAAAAGTTCCTAAACACAACCCCCCCAAATTTCAATTTGCAGCTCTTCCACTCTCACAAGCAGCTGATAGGCCAGGACCAGGACCCTCCTCCTGCCCCTCCTTAAAACCAGAAGCAACAACACCTGATTAAAGAGGGGATGCAGGTAGTGCAAGCTGGTGCCTGAGCACAGCAGGCAAGGATGGACATCCCAGCAGTTTCTCTGGGTCGGGAAAGGGTTAATCTGCTTCTGACAGGGGCTGGTGCTGGATATTGAAGGAAGAGGATAAGAATGAGGACAGCAGGGGGCAGAACTTTTCAAAATACTCCCCAGCCTCCCACCTTGAATCCCCAAGGGTCTGTGAGCCGCAGGTGAGGTCCCTGCACTTCGCTCCCCCTTGCTCGAGTGCTCTTCTGGGAAATTGTCCAGTTAATATTTTTGGAACCATGTTAGGTTTTAACAGTCCCAAAATCCCGTGTCAAGGCAATGACACACCAAAGATCCCATTTTCCCTATCAGTTTTGGATCTGCTTTCTTTTAATTTAATGTCCTGGCCCTCGCTCTGGGGTGGGATGTGGCAGCAGGCAGGTGATGTCCACCCACCTTGCCCAAATGATCTCTGCCCTCCTTGCTCTGCCTGTGTCTTCCCCAGGCTGTAGAGGACAGTCAGGCTAAAGTCCCCCCATCCATGTCACAGCTCCTGGCTCTCTGCTTCCAAACCACATGGAATTAAAACAGGCAGAAGAAGGTTCTTCCTCTTCTTCCCTGCCCTGCCGAGGCAGTGGCTGGAGCTGTGTCAGGGGAGGGTTAGGGGGAGATCAGGGAAAGGCCCTTCCCCCAGAGGGTGCTGGGCACTGCCCAGGCTCCCCAGGGAATGGGCACGGCCCCGAGGCTGCCAGAGCTCCAGGAGCGTTGGGACAGCGCTGCCAGGGATGCCCAGGGTGGGGTTGCTGGGGTGTCTGGGCAGGGCCAGGGGCTGGACTGGGTGATCCCTATGGGTCCCTTCCAGCTCAGGAGATTTGATGATTCTTGATGAAGTGGGCGAGAACAACTTGTCCCCTGCCTCTGCAGGTGGAAATAGTTTTTTGAGGGATTTGTTTGGGAAAGGTCCGGCAGCCTGGAAATCCTCATGGTCCGTGTGCTATCGACGTTCACTGACAGCTGCCACTCCTGCTCCGTGCAGGGGCATCAAACGAGGGTCCTACGGTGCATGGGGAGAGGGGGCACTGAGAGCCTCCCAGGAGCCATCCTACTGCAGAGCACCCTTTCTCCCCCCTAGGGCTGTAGTGGATTAATCTCTACCGGATTTCTTCCCGCCAAATATTTCTGGTGAAGGAGAGACAGTTCATCCCTTTTCCTCCTGTTCCTGAACACCCTCAGCACAGCAGGCAGCGCGTTCCTGTTGCGCTCTGCAGGTCACTTTGCTGAACATTTGTCTTTGCACACAAACTTTTCCTTAGGCCCTGCATATTTTGGCCCCAAGAAGCAGAACAGGATCCAGTTAGGAAACCATTTATTTCTAAGGTGAGGAAGGACTGGGCCTCAGGGTTTCTGTAGTTTGGTTTTTACACGAGTGGTGGGAAGCTGGGTGGGTTTCCAGAAGTTTTGAGCAATTACAACACAACCTTATCAATCAAAGCATCATCAGGATTTTCTTGGCACTACACCAGGGAAGTTGGCAGAGCTGACCTCAAACAGTGTTGCCTTTTTTATTTGGCCTTAGTTCAAATGCTGAGATTTTCCAAATGGCTCCGAACAGTGGGGTCTAGAAATTTTTGGGGCAGGGACTTCTCTGTTTTGTCCCAGTTTTGGAAGTAGAGACAGTCAGTGTGTGGGGTTCTGTTCCACCTCATACTGCCTGGGCACCCTCCCCACGTCTGACTGGCTCCTCCTTCCTCAGCAGCAGTTTCTGTGGATTCTCACATTTCCCACCCCACTTTTCTAGAGTTTCATTCTCAGTTCAAAGCTCCCCGTGTCTCCTGGCGGGCAGTGGCTTGTCTCGTCCCCAGCGTGCACAGGCCAAGGTTTGCCACCATTTCCCTGAGGGGCATTTTGAAGCAAGAGCCATTTGTGCACGGGTGCTGTGCATGGATGGATGGATGGATGGAGCAGTTCTGGCTGCTTCCCAGCTTTCCTGAGCTGCACGAATCCCTTAAACTCTAAGTAGTCACTTCACCGTTCATGAAAAGTGACAGCTACGGTTCTCTTGCCTTGTTTCCATGGCTGTTTTGGGAGTTGGAGACCATCTACTGCCATGGGATTGTGCATGGCGGGGTCCTGCACAGCAATCTGACTCCAGGAGCACACACCAAAGTTGTGTTCCAGTTTCCAGTGGGACCAGTTTCACTCTCACAAGTGCATTTCTTGTAATCGGCATATTTTATGTGCTTTCTCTGCCCAGTGATTTCTCTACAGACCTACCCAAACAATCCCTTCTTTCAGTGCCTTTGCTAAATCTGTTGTCTGGAGCTCTGGGGAGCGGCTTTTCGGGATAGGTCTAACAGGAGCAACAATGGGATATTTTTCCACCTGACTGATCAATACCTTGACTCATTTGCAAAGCGAGGGAGCGGGTGACTTTCGGAGGGGGATGTGTACGGGCGTGGAAGGAGCGGCTTTGCTCAACTCTATTCCTCTCAGCACTCACCCAGCGAGGAGGAGAGAGCCCAGATCTGATGAATGAGGCAGCGGGGAACAATGGTTCCTCTCTCTGCACAGGATCTGTAGGATTTTTCTGGGAGGCTTTTCCCAGTGCAATACTTGTCTGTCCTGGCTGTCCCACGAGCGATGACAGCAAGGCAGGAAATGCCTCCCTGTTGGGATGGGCAGTGGGGGTTGGCTGTGCCTGGACTTGCCACATCTCCAAACCCCCCATTTTTTTCCTCTTCAAACTCAGGAAGAAATGATGCTTTCATTGTGCTGATTCCTTGACAGCTTCCCCTTGTCCAGAGGGGGAGGCTGCAGCGTGTCCTTAGCCCAAGAGGGGACACCAAGGCAGCCTCCACGTTGTTCCTCCAGCTTTAGCTGCGTGTGGAGGAATTTCATGCAGCTTCCCCAATTTGACCAAAAGGAAGGTTTTCCTGCTGCTCACACCTCAAAAGGGGACAAGACAGAGCCAGGGAAAGCAAACCCCCACATTCCAGCTCTCTTGTGCCGGTGGGACACTGAGCTAAACCCATCCCTTCCTTAATGTGTGGGGTGATGGGGCTCAGGTCCCCTCCTTTGGTCCAAGAGCATCAGAATATCTCATTCCTGAGGGAAGCGGAGACATTTTCCAAGGAAAATAATTTTTTCATTTGTTAAAAACCCCACAAAACTCACATATGTTCCAGTGATTTTTTTTTCCTGGACAAACAGCCACTTCAAAAATAGAACACTGAAAAAGAATCTGTGAAATAATTAAAAATAATAATAATAAGCAGAAAAATCCAATCATTTCCCTAATTTCCCAGTTGATGTTTCAGCTGCAGCTCAGTGCAGTTTCAGTTTGAAATTTGCTTAAACATAATCATAGTCTTCTTAAAGAAATCCAAAAAACCCAGCTCCAGAGCAGTGTTTTTTACTCCAAATGAGGCTTTATTAACACTTTCTTTTTCCCCACTGAGTAGCTCAGGAAATGCTCATTTTGGGTGTGAAATACAGTTGCTAAAGACATTCATGTATTTACAACTTTTCAATTCTGACAGAGGACTAGGAAACCTGTTAAATGAATAGTTCCAGACTGGAACGTGGTAGAAGCTTTCAAAAGGAGAGGAAGGCCAGGGAGGAAGGCCAAGGATCACACTTTCCTTTTGATTTGCCAAGAGGGAAGAAAAAAAAGGAAAAAAGAAAATAAAAAGTATTTTCTTGACTTTTTCTGTTTGATATATAACACCTACAAATGGCTGTATGAATTACTTCCCTTCTCTGTTTTACTCCTGAAAAATAAAAGTGTGCAATTCCTCTGGTTTTGCAGGAGAACTTGCTGGAGGATTAATGAGGTGATGCCACGAGGAAATGCAAGTTAAGAACCCTGAACAGCTCCAGAGGAAAAAAAAAAAACAACTTCCCAGAGCATTTAAATACCTGTTAAGTGAAAATACCTGAGCCAGCAGTGGGAAAAAGCTCTCTCCGCAAATATCCAAAAGCACTGCCCGGGCTGTCGGTGTGGGAAAAGTGTCCCGGTGCTGAAGGGAAGGGAAGGGAAGGGAAGGGAAGGGAAGGGAAGGGAAGGGAAGGGAAGGGAAGGGAAGGGAAGGGAAGGGAAGGGAAGGGAAGGGAAGGGAAGGGAAGGGAAGGGAAGGGAAGGGAAGGGAAGGGGCCGTGTTTACGGGATACTGACTTGGGAACAAGGCTGTTCCCACTCCAGCGGTCAGTTAATTACTGGGGAAACCTGAAGAGGTCACTTCACGTTTTGTGTCTCAGGTACTCCATGCACGAAATGGAGGCACTGAAAAATGATGCTCACTCATCACCATAAAGATTAAGGAGCCAGGCTCTGCTGCTTGGCTCCCTCAAACAGGGGCACTTGCCGGGCCATGGGGATTAAAGCTGGGCGAAGCACCAGGGAACGGTGGTGAGGCACCAGTGCAAAGGAGGTGTGGGGAACTGGATGGAAAGTTAGGGAAGCGCATAACCTGAATTTCCAGAGGGTTTTGGAGAACTGGGAGGTCATCACGTTGCGAGGGATTAATGGAAGGTGTCATGGTCGGGAGGGGTGGTAGGACGTGGCCCACGTCTTCAGGGCTGTGTCACTGCCAGCAGACAGTCAAGAGTAGGACACGTGTCCAAGGCGATGAGGCCGGTGCTTCCATCAGGATGGGAGTGTCGGGGGGCAGGGGAGAGATGCCGGGACCCTCCAAGAGGGCAGCGGGCGAGGAAAAAGCCAAGCTGGGGCTCGAAGGGGTGAAAGGGGCCATGCCCAAGGCACAGGTGCACAAGATGCTCCCCGCTGGCCGAGAAGCCCCCCCGCCCCGGGCCAGGGATGCGGGGCCAGGGAGGAGGGAGGAGGGGGCCGGACCACCAAGCTCCTCCCCAAGGGCCGCGGCGGGGCGGGGGCGGCCCGGGGAAGGCGGCGAGGCTGCCCCGGCGCTCGGGCACGGCGGAGCTGCGCCTGCCGCAAGTTTTGCTGCTGAGAGAGGAGGGAGAAAACAAAAAAGAAAAACACACCACAG
>VXAZ01008841.1:72012-137458 GCA_013399875.1 Gymnorhina tibicen
CGAAAAAAAAAAAAAAAGATAATAGGAAGAAAGGAAAATTAAATAATTAATACGCATAAAATAATTTTAAAAATCGCGGGAGCGGCCCCGCCGCGGAGGATGGGGCGGAGGGCGGCCGGGAGCCCGCGGTGCCCGGCGCGGCTGCGGGCATGACCCGGGGCCGGAGCGGGGCCGGGCCGGCGGTGTGAGCGCTCNCGGGCCGGGGGTCCGAGCCGAGCCCAGTCGGTGGGGCCGAGCCGTGCCGAGCGGTAGGATGAGGGGCATCCTCTGCTTCTGCACCCTGATCCTCCTGGGTGAGTAGCGCGGCGCGGGGGGAGCGGGGGCACAACTTTCTGCCGGGCTCGGTTGCGGGGGTATTTCGGCCACCCCCGGGCAGGGGGGTCTCCGCTCCCCAGCGCTCCGGGGGCAGTGACGAGCCCTGGGGTGGCATCACCGAGGCCAGGTTGGACGGGCTTGGAGCAGCCCGGGCTCGTGGAAGGTGTCGCTGCCCGTGGCAGCGGGGGTGGAACGAGAGGATCGTGAAGGTCCTTTCCAACCCAAACCGTTCCGTGACTCCGTGAGCATCAGCTTTCTGTTGTCTCCTCTGCTCTGGACCCAAGCGCTGGGCTCTCTCCTGCTGTCATTTCGGATAGTCGTGTTTGCCGCGGACATGCCCGAATTTACCCCGCAAATTTAGGCACTTCTCTTTGGGGAAGAGGAGCTTGGAGGGACTGTGTTGGGGAGGGGGAGGCAGATTTTGCACAGCGCCGGGAATGCCCCGGTGATGCTGAGGCTGGAAAATGTCGGGGTTGGGGCAGGTGTGTGCGGGTGGCAGCCCCAGCTGTGCCGCTGCGTTGTGCAGCTCCGAGCCCCGTGTCCTGAGCACCGACCCGAGCCGCGTGTGTGTCTGTGTGTGTGCGCTCGGGGGTTCCTGCCGCACATTTCCTCACACCCCCCAGAACTCGGCTGTCCTCAGGGCTTTGTTCTCGCACCGGGAGCAGGGGGTAAGGACCCCAGATGTTTCCCCCATCCCTGTGGAGCTCTAACGGCAGCCTTCATCCACCGGCGTGGTTGGGAGACGCTGTCCCCGTGTCCGCGGGGATATGGGCTGCAGCTCCCGTGCTTTGAGCATCCCGCTCGCATCCTCCTCCTGCTCAGCTCGGAGCGGACGCTTCTCCTGCGCGTAATTCCCGGGGCTCCCCGCGTCCCTGGGAAGAAGGAGCCGTGGGTGAAGGGGCTACAGCCCCCGGCAGCGGCTGGGAACTGCCTGGGTGCCACCCCGGCTCCTCCCCTTGGGGTATTTTGTCCCCTCCCTGTGCTCCGTTGAGGCAGCAAACCCAACGTTGAGCCTGTGCTGAAACAGACCGGGAAAGGCTGTGGGGAGGCCGGGAATAGGATGCGCCTGTTCTCTTCGGGTGGCCAGCGGAGGAGGAGAAGGTCTTGGGATGACTGAAGTGTCTGGGACGTCGTGGATCGCCCGGCGCTTGCTCCCTGCACGCCCCGCGTCCCGCTCGGAGCAAGCGCCTGGGGAAGACCCGAGCGGGTTCTTCCCGCGGCGGGGAGGCTTTGCCAGGGCTCAGGTGACTCCCCTTGCCGGCTCTCCCTGTCACTAGATGTCAGCAGCAGCAACTCTTCCAAGTCCCAAAGGTGGGGGGGAAGCCAAAATTGACCCCCCAAGAGGCACCATCTTCAGCCAAGGAATGCTTTGCTCCAGGGGCTTGGAGTGCGCCGGACCTGGACATGCCCCAGGCTGGGCTGGCTGCGGCCTCAGAGGGGCAGGAGCTGTGCCCTGGGCTGGGGGTGGTCTCAGCCTCCCTCAGAGCTGCAGTTTCTCCTGTAAGGCTCAGGGGGCCTCCGGGTGGGAGTCCAGGTCTCTGCAGGATCCATTTTCCAAGCGGTTCGGATTGGCTGGCTCATTGATTGACTGCCTGATTGACTGACTGGTGGCCTGATTGATTTCTCCAGAGAAAGTGGACTTAGAGAAAAGAGCAAATGGCCAGTCCTCCATTGTCAGCAGTGCCACTGGGAATAGGGGACAGGTGTTAAGGATACACTTGTCACCTCCGGTCCAAGCCAGAGCAAAGCCACCAGCTCCTACTCACCCTTGGCCTTCTCATCCTGGGGTCTCCAGAGGGACATTTTCACCCCTGAACCAGCATTTGACCCCTGCAGGCACAGCACCACCCCAGCAGATGCTACTGGACACCCTCAGCCTTTTCTCTAGGTGGTTTTGGGGTGTTTGTGTTGTGGATGGACATTTAGATGTGCCTGGGGGATCCCCTGCAAGGATCCAGGGTGCAAGGCTGGGGAGGGCAGGCACGAGCCTGGCAATTCCCGGCTTCGTGCACTCTGGCTGTGCACCAGGTGGGCTCCAGTGCAAGCGCCTCGCTTTTGGTGTGTCCCCCTCTGTCATTTTTGGGATGATCCTGGCTGGAGGAGGCAGTTCCTGGCGAGATCAGGGCTCTCCAAGGTGGGACTAGGCAGTGTCACCATCGTCCAGCCTGGATGGAGAGCTCCTGCTGCTGCTTCGTTCCCAACTTCCTGCTGGCCACAGGGTGGTCACACTGGGTGACCCAGAGCAGGCAACTTGCAGAATTTAACAGTATTTTTATTTTCCTCAACTGCTTTTCAGCCAGATCAGCTCCCTGACCTGTCTCGCCAGCACCACATTGATGGCAGTGCGAGGACAGAATGGGAGCACGCAGTTCCACCCCTGAGGACAGGGACATGGCTTTGGGAAAGTTCCTTGCTGCCGTAGTGTCCCCTGATATTTACTTGAATTTGTGGCATTGGCTGGAAATCCCACTCACGAGACAGTGGTGAGGCATTCAGGAAGACTTTATGGCAAGTCAAGGCTCTAGAAAGCACGGATATGGTTGCATATAAAGAGTATAATTAATTTTACAAGGGCACTGGGTTACACCTGTAACCAGCTCCCAGAGAACTGCCCGGATGTCAGAGGACACATCAGTCCCTGCACTAACTAAATACCACTTAAAGGATGAGAATGAAGCGTTGGGCACAGCTGAAAGCAGGAGTTGGCTTCGAAATCCCCCGGGGACCAAGAGTCGGTTCTGGCCCCCGCGGGGAGGGCGGGATCCCCAGATGGCACCGGGGCCGTTTGCTGCCAGCGACTGCTGCAAGTTTCCCTGCGCTCGCTCGTTTCCATAATTCCTGGCATATGTTTCCCACAGGCTCTTCACAGATGCAATCAAACACGAGATCATCTGGCGGATTTTCACCTGGTTTGGGAACTCGGATCCCAGGGGAAAAGCAAAAAAAAAAATCTCTTGAAAAATGCATCTGTGTGTGTGAGAGAGGGAAACACTCCTTAAATTAGTGGCTTTGTCAGTTCCGACAGGAGCAATCCGTCATTTGCATCAATAGGAATGTGATATTTATGTCTCTGTGTTGGTGCAGAGGAGAAATAAAACTTCTCCCTCAACAGGCTGCCCTCGAATGCTGTGCAGATTCTTCTGCAAGGATCTCACCGCACCCAGAAAATGTTTTTTCCAGAGCTCTGGAGCCTTAAATAGTAATTATTGCTGGGTAAAAATTAGTACTACTTAAGGCTAATAATTAGTATGAATTGCTGTGAATAGCATTTTATTTTGCTTTTGGAGACACAAATGTCTTCCCTGCTCTCCTGGCAATTTTCACAGATGATTTCTATTGTGCCTGAAATTCCCTTCATCATTTTCACACAAGACTTGTTCATTTTTATAACTTTCCACTTGGTCATTTTAAAACATGACTCCTAATGTCTCTAAAGTTTGCCCCCTTTTGATAAAAATACCTTGCTGCCAAGATATCCATGATTTCTTTTTCCCTCTAGTGGACTTTATATTCCTTTTGCTTCCTTAAAAAATATATAAATGACCTCTTTCTTCTCAACCCAAAAGTGAGAGAGGAAATTGAAAGGTAGTTCTCCTCCTAAAAGAATTTTTTCAGAAGAACACATTTCATTGAAGAAACAAAAAGGAACAAAACTATGAAAAGCTTGTTCCTGTCAATCTTCAGTTCAGTACAGCTCCCTTGTTTTAAAAACACCTCCCGGCAGTGAACTTCACGCCTGGACGGGCTGATGGTGGGAGCTGGGGTGGGGGCTGAGGGAGGAGGGCTGGGAAGAGGTTTCCACCACCCGGTGGGACTCCCTTCACCTCCCTGGTCCACCCCAGCTGTGAAGGCTCAGACAGGGCTGTGCTGGGCTGGCTTCCTGAGAAAGCAGAGTGGAACCTCATGGTTGAGAGGATGAGCCTGAAGAGGTGGATGGGAGTGGAACCAGGGACGGACGATTTGTCCTGCGGAGGGAAAGGGAGAAAAGCTGAGTTTGTGTGACTGGGCAGGGGAGTGCAGGAGGGGTTGTGGTGATGGAGGACAAGGACCCAGGACTGTCTTACACAGAGCAAGAAGGGTTTCCAGAGGTGAAGCCACCATTTATCCTGGGCAAGGAGAAGCTGGGAGTGCCACAAGGAAGAAAAAGGAGTCTGCAGGAAGGTCCCATCACATTTAAATCACCCTGGAGCCATCCAGGGTCTGGGTCTGATACCAGGTGATGCCACAGCTGGCTCTGGCTGAGCTGTAGTGAGCTCGGTGGGTGGTAAGAGAGGTTGTTATCCTCGTGGATATTTCCAAACATCTCCCTGCACCTTACCACAGAGGTGGTGGATGTGCCACCTCTGGAAACATTCCAGATGAGGCTGGATCTGAGCACCCTGGTCCGGTGGAAGATGTCTCTGCTCTTGAAAAGTTCCTTTCAACTCAAACCAGTCTATGACTGGGATTTTTAAATAAATGAGCATCAAAAGGTCCCTTCCAACCCAAACTGTCCCATGGTTCTATGGTAAGAAGTCCTACCCCAGCTGCAGATCTGCCTTGGGGCCCTTGAGTCCCTCAGCAGTGACACATCTTTCCCTGCCCTTGGGAACAGGATCCATGCCCACCACACATCCGTGCTGTGTCCTCAGAGCCCGGTCATCTCCTGCACTCTCTGCCCCGCCTGACAGGAGCTGTTGGGGGCACTGGGATTTAGCTGCCTGCAGCAGGTGGCTTGAAGGGATGGATGACCCCCAGAGTGACTGAACAAACCTCACTGTCCACTGCCTCGGTGTCCTCATGGGGAAAAAAGTGTTTCCCTGTATCCTGTTGTACTGGATAAATATTCTCCAGCTCAGAACTGCCCTGGTCATATCCTGTCACTCTCAAGTCTCATCTCTCTTCACCTCCCTTCATGTGAATCCATCTCTTTCCTCCACAGGTGTCCCCTCCAAGCACAGGAGGCTCAGGGGGCCCCTGTGGCTCTGCACAAGTCCCTGACAGGAGGGGGCAGCCGGGGGGGGTCGGGCTCTGCTCGCAGGGAACAGGGACAGGAGGAGAGGGAACGGCCTCAGGCTGGGCCAGGGGAGGTTTAAGTTGGATATTGGGGAAGATTCCTTTATGGACAGGCCTGTCCGGCCCTGGCACAGAGCAGCAGTGGAGTTCCCAGCCCTGTTGGGATTTCAAAGCCCTGTGGATGTGGCACTTGGGGACATGGGGCAGTGGTGGCCTTGGCAGTGCTGGGAATGGTTGGACTCAGTGCTCTTTTCCAATTTAGAGGGCTTTTCCAATTTAAATTATTCTTTGATTCTATTTTTCTCTTTCTATCCAAATCCATCTGGAAAGCAGTTTGCATGAAAGATGCAGTAAAAACAGTTGTGCTGTGGGTTTGATTTATAGAATCCAGCTGGAAAATCCTGTCTGTGATACCTGTCCCCACTGAGTGCTCTGGCAGGGTGACTGCAGCCCTCCCCACGCTGCTGCTGACACATGGAGGGGCGCTTTGACACACAAGTGCAGGCAGCTGGGCTTTGAGCAGCAAGGAACGGGACAGATTTTTCGGTGCATCTTCCAAAAGGAGGATCAAATTGCTCATCTTTCAAACATCTCCAAGCTCTATTCATTATCCCCAAGGGGATGGCAGTCCACTTTGGGACGGGCGTTTAAACAGGTCCAGATGCTAACGGGCTGGGAGCTAAGACTTGAGAAACTGGTGGGTTTTTCCTCCTCACTTCCTGTTCCTTGAACAGTGAAAAAGAAGGCCAAGAGCATAATGTGAGTTAGAACTCACCTGCAGTGCTGCTGTCTGAGCTGCAGGGCTGTCGCTGCAGGAGGCTGGTGCTGCCGGCTGCTCACGGGTGTTCAGATCTCCTCTGCCTCCAGGGACTTGAGCCACGGATGGCTGCAAACCCAGGGAGGAGTGGAAGCGCCCATGGGAGGAGTTCAACTCTCCAGCCAGTCAGCAACGGGAGCAACTCTGGGAGTCCCTGTGTGATTTCAGGTCTCTGGAGCCTCCGAGCTGAACTGGACCCAGCAAATGCTCAGGACAGGTCCTGAGAGAGCTCCAGGGTGCCTTAAGAGGTGGTGAATTGAACTCAGTCTCTGCAAAATAATCAGGCTTTGCTTCAAGCTTTGCATCAAATGAGGCTGGCTGGTGCCTCCTGGGAAATCCCATCCTCCTCGATTAATCGGAGCAAAGGAAGTACAGGGCAGCTACAGCCTCGTGGGAAGGGAGCCTTCACTGGGAAGATGGCTGTGAATTTTTGTTTGGAGCAAACGCAGTGTCTGGGCCACCACTCGTACAGAGTTCATGTGGTCCTGTCCGTGAGAATTTTGCATAAACAGTCGAATCAATCATAAAGGGGTTTGAATTTCTCAATTCATCTTCTTTCACTGTTGCAGTCTTTACTGAATGCTTGGCTCTTTTTTTTTCCTCCTGCTGCCCAAACTGGGCCCCCCAGAAGTGTCACCTTCTTTTACTGTTGCAGCTTTTATTGAACACTTTATTTTTTTCCTCCTGCTGCTCTAATTGCATCCCCCAAAGGCATCACCCCCACCATGTAACTTTAATGTCTTTCTGTCCCTTGCTCATTCTAGTGGAAGGTGTCCCTGCCCGTGGCAGGGGTGGAACAGGATGAGCTTTAAGGTCCCTTCCAAACCAAACCATCCCATGATTCCGTGGCTGTGTGCTCTGCATCCCCCATGGCTGGTGTCTGGGATCTGCACCCCAGCTCCACACTGTTGGCTGTAGATGCAATGATTTGTCCTGAAGCCAACCCGCCCCGCCTTGGTCAAGGTTGCTCCATAAGAAAATCCAGGAGGAAACTCACAGCTCCTCAGTCACCTGTGTCTGACTTTGGATAAACAAGTTTTCCTATCAGAGTACCTATTTCTCCTGATACTTCAACTTCCCTGCGTGTGAGGAGCGATAAGCTGCCGTGACAGCCCACCCAGTGATCTCAGATATCCTCACTCGGTTCCCTGCAGCCTGGAGAGAGCGGTAGCACTTGTCTCCTGCAGCACTGTGCGTTTTTTCCCTTTGTTGCTGCCGGTGTTTCCCTTTGATGTTTGGTGTGTACAGCACAAGGCACCTTAGGAACCTGTCCAAGGCTCGAGGCGACAGAGCCCCCCCGGAGTCCTCTCTAATAAAGGCTGCAGGTGGGCACATCGTGCCTGCCCTCTGTTAACGGAGGGGAGAGCGAACCTGCATGCTGAATTATCAGCCAGGGCTTGGAATGAATCAAAGGCATTTGACCTGTTTGTGTAAGGCCCAGATGAGGCTGAGTGTGCTGAAGTGTTTCCTCTGCTTGGTGAGGAATTCGCTGCTCCTTGCAAGGTTAGTTGATTTGACACGAGTTACAGCAATTTCACGGTACATTTTTCCCCCCTTCCAAGACATTTGTTTTGTTTCTTCCTCTTGGTAAGAGAACATAACCCAGCGAGGCTGCTTGAGAGACAAACTGCTCACCTTGGGCTGCCTGTCACAGCCACGGCACCCCTGGGAGAGGGAGCACAGAGCTTTCCTTGCAGCATGGGAAAAGTGCTCAGGGGGTCGTGGTGCTCAGAGCCTGGAAAAACCTTCAAGGTAACGTGACGGAGGAGTCTCCACAAGGAGCTGGAATGAGGAAGAGCTCGAGCTGCGTGTTAGGAATGTAAATCTTCAGAACAGACGATGCTGTGGCTCTGACCTTCACCCTCCAGCACCCCAAATTTGGGCAAGACTGTGGGCTCGCACCTTTTGTCTGCTGCCTGCTAGGGAATTGCTGCCGGAGAAGCTGAAGTGGTTGGACTCTATGATCTCAGAGGTCTTTTATAATCTAAAAGATTCTACAATTCTATTAATAAAAGCTTTGATTTCAGATTACTTAAAGGGAGAAGAGCCTGTTTCCCCTTAGGGGGCTGATGGGATCAGTGCAGGACTTGTCAGGCTTTGGAGAATCAGCAAACCTTCAACCAAAAGTGCTGCCCCACAGAACTCCTGAAAGGTGCTCGGGTGCCCCATTCCCTGAGAATATGCTGATTTTCCCTGTCTAATTAGAAACCTTGTCTCCTTTTTGTGATCACTTGGAATGTTGAAAGGAAATGTCCTCAGATGAGAAACCTCGTCTAGGACAGAGCCTTAGAGGCTCTCCTGCTGTTTTGGGAACTTTGCTAGACTTGCACTACGAGACTTCTGTCAGGGCCAGAAGTTTTGGGAAGGCAAAGTGGGGAAGGTTCTGAGCAGATTCTGGTCGGGAGGTGGGAAGTGGAAGAGAAGAGGCTCCTGAGGTGTTGGACAGAAGATGGAAATGCAGCTTCCCACGCTAACAGGGAATTCAGGAGTTGGAAGGAGGAAAGTGTAGGACTGTAAAGGTCTGGGAGTCATTCTGGATCCAGGGAAGCCCTAAGGGTTGGATTTTCCTTCTGCAAAAGGTGATGTGAATCTCTGCAGGTGAAGTGACAGCGTGGAGAGCCATCTGTCAGCGTGGAGCATGGACACACATCCCCGGGAAAAGCAGTCCCAGAGTTACCACCCTCCTGGGACTAATGCAAGGAAATTTATCTCCCTCTCCTGGTATTGCTTCATTCTCCCTCCTGACAGACCAGCCACGGCAATCCTTTATGTGTGCTGGAAAGCCTGTTAGTAATTAAGTACGTGACTCCAGGGGGTCCACATCTCTAATTGAGTTCATTAGATGCTATCGCATTACCGGTAAGTTTTGATCATAATGGAAGGGCTGGAGCAAAAAACAAACTAACAAACACGAATTAGAATACCCAAATAGCAAAAAGAAACCCAGTGAACTCCCCCAGAAGTGTTTAATCTGCAGGTTGAATGCTGTCCCATGGGATGAGGAATTGCAGCATCTGTTTCTGGGTCTCTCAGGTTTTGGATAATGATGCAAATTCACTGCATCCACGTGTAAAATAAGGATATTTTTAAAGTAGGAAATTCTTGTGAGGCAGAACCAGGAGACAGCGCTGCGTTTGACCCAGGATATTTGTGTTTGTGGGAAGCAGCAAACAACAAAAATTTGTCAGCTGCGTATGAGGAAGAATGTGACTTTTAGCAGCACCTGCCTGAGCACACAACGCACTGAGCTCGTACTTTGTGCTCAGGCAGGAACCGAGTTCAGGTGAGGAAGGTGCCCTGGAAGCCTTCCCGCACCCCTGCCCAGGGATCAGTGATCCTGCCTCGCACCGGGACTGGGGATGGGCTCTGCTAAAGGGCTGGAGTCAGCCGCGTGCCACAGGGCGGGAGCAGCCCTGGAGTGCCAAACATAAAAGCCTCTGCTGGAAGAGCAAGCTGGAAAACAGAAGCTCATTTCCCAGAAAAATACTGGGCTTTTGGTACAATTTGACTTTCGAACAACAGTGACAGATCAGGAATAGTAAAATTCGAAATAAAAGATAGCAAGTGGAAAATAAAATGCTTATTAAGTATAATTCCAGGGGAAGAAAAATGAGGACTAAAATGAAGCTGCAGATGTTTCTCTTTTGTTTTATCTGCTTTTATTAAGAAAACAGAAAATGTTCTTCCTGGAGGGACCCTGCACAGGAAGAGAAATGGAACTTGTTTCTCACTTGTCCCCTGCCCACACGCCAGACAGGGGTGGTCCCAGCAGGCTGCAGGAAATGGCTTTCATCCCCCCCGGTTTTCACCTGGTCTTCTGAACTTTTCCTTTCCATTGTGGACAGGGGTTGACAGGCCTGGAGGGAGCCTGGCCCTCTCTGCAGGTTGGTGTTATCTCCAAGGACTACGAAGCCAATCACGGTGACAATTTTAGCTCTTTCCTTGATCAGTGAGATGAACCCAGCCTAAGCCACCAAGTTCTCAAGTCCTCCAAGGAAGCAGCTGATGCTGGAGGGAGAAGTCAAGGACCCATCATTTCAATCTGTACAACTAAAAAATGAAAGATAAAGAAAACGAGATTAAAACATTATTTAATGTCTTGTTTTCCTACTTACAAAGCCCAAATTTTCCCAGGGAACATATTTTTCCATGGTTAAAAGAGAAATAAAGAAATCCAATGAGAAATTTCTAAGTGCTTCACAGACCTGATGTCTCTGGTCCCAATGGTGGTTGGAACTTCGGGGAGCTGGTGAATCTTCTGGTGGTCACAGAGGCCCCTCAGAGCCCAGGAGCATTTGGAGCCATGGAAATTTGCTTGTCCCACATGTTAAAATCCCTGAAGAGGTTTTGGCCGTGGCCAACAAGTCCTGTCCTGGGCATTGCTCACAAGCCGAGGACCATTCCCAGTCGGTGTGGAAGTGGTTGCTCTGCTTTGCAGGAAGAGTTTAACAGCCTGAGTGAGGCAGTTCTGGGTTATTTGGACCAGCACCTTGAGTTGCCTTAATGAAGTGAGGCAGGGCACTGAGACCAGCCTGTCCCTCCCAGGCACTGCCCGTTCCTCAGACAGCCCCAGACACTGCCGGACAAACGTGTTTCAGCTTCATCTCCTTCAAGCCCCTACATCCATCTTCCTTTCTGCTGCTCCAGCTCAGAAGGCAGAACACTCACAGTGACACGAGATAATACAAAACGAACGATGGCTCTGGCTGACTGATCGGGAGCAGATGATTCTGGAGGTGTGTGAAGCACGGGCCCGCCGGAGGCCAGGCTGTGTGCACGCAGGACCAGGCCATCAGAAGCTTCCTGCAGAGCCTGTATCAGCCCCGGTGTGCCCTGTCCAACAGCAGCGAGCATGACCTCAGAGAGAAAGAGAAGGCACGTGAGAGATGCCTGGGGGTGCTTGGTTTATCCAGAGTTGAAGAGGGAAGGAAGACACAGGAGAGAACATGATCACACTCTATAAATACCTTCAAGGTAACAGTGCAAGGGAAGGAAGAGGATTAGTCACACTCCTGTAAGACAGGGAGGGGAGGAGAGAGCAACAACATGAAGCAGTGAAGGAAAGAGTTTTGAGCATTAGGAGTGAAATGTTTAGACTATTTTTCTTTCTCGTTTATAATGGCAAAAGAAATTGCAAGGTCTCAGTTTGAGTTCTGCTTGAGGCTTGATGAAATTTTTTCAGGAGAGTTGTGAGTCATAGGCATGAAGAGTAACCGGTGCATCGTTGTGTGGGATCTGCAGGTCCTGGGTGCATCCAGGAGCCAAAGAAGGGGCCAGTGTGGCCTTTGAGACAGCAACAGTGTCACCAGGCAGAGGGTCACCTGCTGCCTGGAACACTTGGAGTCGAGGGTTGGCCAAAGTTCTATCACTTTCCCTTTTCCCCAGTATATCCCAAATTCATGTTGAAGGTACCGTGGAAGATGGTGCTGCTCAGCCCAAGGTCACGATGGCCATTTGGTGGTGGAGCTGGGAGTGGCTCCGTGTTGGGTGATGAGCCTGGGCAAGCCCTGCGCTCTGCCCGTTGTACGTGGTGATGAGCGGGCTCCTCCTCTCCACTACAACAGTCTCGGTGCCTTAGACCCAGCGTCGCCCTCTGCACCTCCCAGGCCCTCTCTGCTCCCAGGACAAGAGAACTCCTGCCCTCAGATCTGGCCCTGTTCTCCCTGGAATGGAGGTGAGCAAGGCAGGAGTCTGGAGGTAACCTCCCTGAGGGGTTGGCTCCAAGTCAAGCTTGGACAATCACTCCTGTTGTCACCTTCCATTATGCTGGGACTCAAAAGTAAATGATTTCAGAATATGGGCTTCTGCTGCCAAGATTTTTCCCCATGTCCTCAAGTAAGTGCCAAGAACTCCATCTTCTCATAACAAATCAACTGGCCAAATGTAGGTGTCCCTGGAGAAAACCCTTCAGGCTGGTAAGAATTAACAAGTTGGTTCAACTAAAGGTAAAACAATTTAATTATGTTGTTCTTCCAACTGTGTTTTCCTGGGAAAATTAATCTTGTGTATGTCTGTCAGTCTGTCCACCCCCACTAGTGTTTGAGCCCCCTGGGCAGATTAGACAGGATCATGCATCCATGGAATGGTTTGGGTTGGAAGGGATCTAAAAGCTCATCTCCTTCCACCTCCTGCCACAGGCAGGGACACCTCCCACTAGACCAGGTTGCTCCAAGCCCTGTCCAACCTGACCTTGTTAGATAAGAAGTTTCAGAAGAAGTTCAGATCCCACAGGCTTTGGAAAAGGGACTGAGCTCCTACTGCTGCCCACTGTGGGAGAAGTTAGTTCAGAGCAGAAATAGTGTGTGGAAGGAGATGTAGAAATCCAGCTCCTTTCATAGTGCTGCTCATTTTGTCCCAGGTGAGTATTTTTTCTCAGGAGTGTGGGTGGCTTGTTGCAGGAACTCCCCCAGGTTGTATTTTCGTGCTGTGGTGTCACCCTGAACATGCCAAGAATGTGGGAGATTCGCTCGGGGGCAGCAGGTGACTGTTGGTGATGAAGGGAATTGGGGAAAGAATAGGCTGGTCCTCAGGTGGAACCTCCCAAGGTTTGAGTCCCTCTCAGTGGACAAAGCCTGGACAACAGGGAACACCTGGCCGTGCCAAGGCTTCTGGTCAGCTCCAGCACTGGGGTCAGCGTGAGCTGCGGCTCCCCCCACGCCTCCCACGTGCTGCTGGGCTCCGGTGGGACACGGGGACACAGCTTTGTCCATCCCACCATCGAGGTGTTGGGTGGCAGAGGGTGGTGGCAGGGCAGAGCGGTCGAGAACTGTCGGCTGTGGTAGCTCCTGTGACACTTGCACAGGGAAGGGGCAGGGACTGAGTGAATTGCCTGGTGCTTTCTCTGCTTCGCTGCACTTGATTTGTGTGCACCCATCTGAACCCCACTGCCCCTTCCCTTCGTTCCTTGTCCTGCTGCCCCACAAGTCCAGGGGCTGATCCAGAGAGCAGAGCTTCTGATCTGCTGCTTTGTGTGTTACACAGAAATCACAAAGTGATAGATCAGAAGGAAAAAAGGGTGAAAGAGAAGGAGGGAAAAAGATGTTCCTTCATGGCGCTTTTGTTTTCTAACAATGTTGACATTATGTGGAGTAACCGAGTATAAAATCTGCCTATCGTTTGGGAGCTGGTGTGCAGGGAAGATGTTATTATCCCAGCCTTTTATGCCTCTTTACCCTGTCTGGATCAGAGGAGATAAATGTGTAGATAGGAGCCTCAGCTCCTGTCTTTATTTAAGCTGTCAGGTACTGCTACGTTATTTTATGATGATTGTTATAGAAAGCCTCCACAAAGAGATATATGTTTCCATATTCCCCCTTGTTTCCTATTTTAATCTATAATTTAATAATAAAAGAGATGTATTTCCCTTTATTATTTTTATTTGTAGTGTCAGTGCTTCTCGTTCACTCTTATTTTTCCAATAAACATTCACAGTCACAAAGCACTTAAAATATGCACATAATCAATCTTCTCTGTTCTCTTTTGGGCTCCCTTTTGACTATTATTGCAGTCATACTTTAATTTACACATTAATGCCAAAGCATCTTTAGTATAAAGCACGTTCCTGGTGGGGACGCAGTGGGGACACACACACGAGCACACGGCCATTGTCACCTCAGCCACACTCCCACACCCACATGGCTCACATGTCTCAGGTCAGGCTCATCTACATGTGAAATGAGACCGAAGACACTTCTGTTGAGGTGAAACAGTCCACAGAGCTAGGAACAGGTTGCCCAGAGAAGCTGTGGCTGCCCCATCCCTACGGTCGGACGGGGCTTGGAGCACCCTGGGATAGTGGGAGGTGTCCCAGCCCATGGCAGGAACTGGATGGGCTTTAGGGCCCCTTCCAACCCAAACCATTTTGTGATATTCAATGATTCCATTATATTATTAACAGATTCTGGGATTAAATTACCCATCAAGGCTTGTACAGTACCTTCCAAAATATTGAGGTATTTTCATCAGATCAGGGCATTGAGCTTCCCATGGGTTTCTGGGAGAGTTGGGTACCATAGAAGGGGGTGAATCTGTGGGCCTTAAACCAGATATCTACTGTACATCTAGATTTTGGGTGAGTTTGCTTGAGCTGAGCTCATCACCACGGTTTCTCTGCTGCTTGCTCTCCCTAAGGCCCGTGGCCTTCCCTGCTTGAAAGATCCGTGTAGACTGCAGCCGTCGGCTCCAGAAAGCACCACAGGAATGACCGTGGCTGAAGCCAGCGAAGGGCTTGGGAGCTGGTGGTCTCTTGGGTTAAACAAGGGTCATTGAAAACATCTCATCCCACTTCTTCCTCTGCAAATGTGTGTCTTTCATCCTCTGTAGAGACTTAGAATCCTTTGTCTTTTGGGGGAAAGTATCTGCCTTCTGTTTTGGTTTTATTTTGAGATTTAAAATTATGTCATAGCCTTTACAGAGCTAAAAATGTTCAACAGGCAGAAACACGGCAGCATGGGGAACATCAGTTTGATTGACGTGGGGATGGGCTGTGTGACCAGACCCATCTCCCAAGGTGCCCGATGACCACGTGCTGTGCAAGTGTCCTCTGGGGAGCCTGGTAATGACAGCTGTTTGAACAACTTCCAAGCAGGAACTTGGCACCGCTCCAGATTTAAAATACAGACAATTAGTGGAAGTAGTTTCAGTCTCGATTATTTCCCTCTTATGGCAGAAGAAGCATCTGTGGAAAGCCGGACAGTTTCTTTCCAAGTGTGTTGAAATTGTGTCCAAAGGGAACATGAGGGAATCCCAGAACTGGCTCAACATCTCTTACTGCTGCACATCTGAACCCTGTGCCAGGCAGTACCCACCTCTGTCCAGCATTTTCTCAAGTCCTGGCTCTAGAAACTGTAGTAGGAGTTACAAGGGTCATCAGCAACATTTTTACTCTATTTAGTTTAAATCCAGTCACTAACATCCAAATCACAGAAATTTAGAAAAAAATTAGGAGCAGTGAACAGCTATAGAAATTATTCCTTCTGCTCCCAGGCTGAAGCTTCCAAGAGAAAAAATTACATGAAAAGAGCCCTGGGAGACACCGAGTCTGACACAGACGTGTCTCTGTTCCAGTGGGGTTCTTTCCCTTGGGAAAGCTGACGTTTCCGTGCTTGCACTCAGCTCATGCTCCTGCTGTCAGGTCACAGGGCTGCAGGACGTGTCTCAACATCCATCACTTCTCGCAGCGGCAGTGGGAGGGTCCTTGGAGACGTCCAGGAATCCGGATCCATGGATGGGCCAAGGGCACAAAGCTGCTGCCACCACAACACTCAAAGCAAGGAACGAGTTCCTCTGCATCACAGAAAAGCAGAGTTGGAAGGGTCTGTTCTGTCCTCTCCCTGCCAGTCCATAGCTGACATTTACGCTGCAAAGGTGCACAGACCTTCTTCTCCAGCACTTTTCCCAAGGCCTGGGAACACTCTGTGTGAGCTATAAACACGTGCTCCTGCATCCCTGACACACGGTGGCTCTTCCTGCACACGCTGTGTGTTCCCTGGGATATGACCCCCCCAGCCTTGCACATCAGAGCTCCATTTCTGGCCAAGCTGCTGGACGGGCTCGAGCAGAGGCTGAGGCATTTCCTTCCCCGGGGGGCTGCACCCACGCCATTGCTCAGCACCCAGGTCTGCAGGATCTGCAGTGTTTTGGAAGAGCTTCTCTGAGGTCACCTGCTGCAGTCCTGGTCCATCCAGCCCACCAGTGTCTCTGCCTCCCAGAGATGTCCATGTGGGAGTTATTACTGGGACTGACAGCAGAGACAGTGGGAGTGTAAGGGCCGGGGTGGTCTGAGCCCTGCCAGTGACCTGAACCTCTGAGGAATGACACATGCCCTTGCTTTTGTCTTTCTTCCTACGCAGACAAGGAAAGTGCAGACATTTTGGCTTCATGTAGGAAGTTAATCAAAAGCTTTGTCCTCCTCCACCCCTGGCCACCTTCCCTGGCAGTCCATGACAACCAAATTCTAACTGTGGCTGTGTCACAGGCCCTGAAAGCCTGCCTATCTCCCCAAGGCCTGCCACACCGAACCTCAGAGATCTGGTCTAGTCAGAAAGTTTGCAGAGAAAATGAGGGTTTTTTTCTTCCTGGCTGGCTTCCATCAGCAGCAGCTCCCGCTCTCCAAGGCACATCTCAATTAATTAATACAGTCAAACCTTATTAGAGACAATTGTTGGCCAGAAATTACCCAGTCCAGAGTTCTCTTTGCTTTTCTCCTTGTTACTTCTCACCGTTGCTTTTCTCCCTGGTGCCTTTCTCTCCAGTGAAGCATCTCCTGCAAAGCCTGGCATACAGTGGGAGCTTTTTTAGAGCGGAGTAGAGGTTCAGCCCTCCTCCCAGCCCTGCCTGGCTGCAGTCAGGGATCCTGAGTGGATCCCAGCACAGCCTGGACACATTCCACGCCATCCTCCATGGCTGGGCAGCAGCAGGTTATGGCTCTCGGAGTCTCAGCAGCTCTCAGGGTCCCAGCTGCTCTTGTCACCTCAAACTTGGCGTTGTGGGAACAGCAGCGAGTTGTTTTTGTGAGACAAGTGAGAGATGGCCCCCAAAGCCTCTGTAATGGGGGGCACTGGATCCTGGGAACGCTGAAAGCTCTCCAGGCAGGTTGAGGTTTGACCTGAGACACTCTGAGGATCCAAGGAAGGAAGGAAGGAAGGAAGGAAGGACAAAACCCAGACCCAGCACACTCAAAACCAAAGCACACATCAGCAAAAAGAAACTGTGTTTGATTTTGTGTCACCAGCCACAGCTGCTGCAGAGTCCCTCACCTGTTGTTTTGACACTTTGGGAAGTGCTGAAGCACAGGGCATGGTCCGCAGGGGCAGGATGTGATGGAGGGGAGGAAGGTCTAGGACAAAGCCATGAAGGTGGAGGCAGCAAGACCCCCTGCCATCCTTCCTGCTGAGAGATGCTGCTTCCCTGGGAGCGTGTGCTGGGGCTGGGCTTTGCTCCCGGGCTCAGCAGGAGGACCTGGGATACCCCAGCACCAGGAATATCCCCAGGCCTCAGCCCCTGCCCTACAGCTGCCCCAGATGAGCCCTGGCCACGAATCTGGGGTGTGGGACACTGGGGCACACAGCTTGCAGGAGCCCCTGGTGCCCCCCAGCCTGGGAAAAGAGGATGCAGGTGGCTGAGACACGGACTGGAGGGCAATCAAGGGTTCATCCTCAGCAGGGAGCAGCTGTGTCCCAAACCAGGCAGATCTCTCTAAAAGCAGTGGTGGCACAGCAGGAGCAGAGGCTGCTTTGTGTCTGTGGGTAAATGAGAGGCATTTTCCAGCGCTGTCAGAGCAGAGCTTTTCAACAGCCTCAAATTATTATTATTATTTTCTTTTAACAGGAATGCAAATATGTCAGCCTTTCTAGGTGGCTTCATTAAGTACCCAGCACATCACTCAGAGCCTCACAATTCTTGTCAAGTACCGACATCCCCATCCTGTGTTCATTGCAGTCTGAATTCCCCTGACTCCGTCTCGTGATGACAAACAGGTTCAGAATAGGATTAAAAAATATATACAAAAGATAATAACAGCTGTTTTTCTTCCTTACAGTTCCTAAATAACAGAGAAAATACATGCCAGGGTCACTGCAGCTCCCACCCTGAGTAACTCAGTGCTGTGTCATTGTGATACAGGTAAAGAATCAGGTCTCATCCCGGGATTTAACGGATTTGTGCTGAAACATGGGGCAATGCCTCATCCCCTCTGTTTGTAGGAAGGAGAAATTCCTGTCTTTCCCATTTTGCTTCTTCTTGATCGAACAGGAGGGAACAAGAACAGTGCTGCAGGGTCATTATTAAAGCTGATCAAACGGAGACCAAAATAAATTGACTAACAACAGAAAGATCCTTTTATTACATAAAGGTCTTGATTTGTCTGTTTATTTTTGTAAATGCATTGAAGTGTTCTTTGACCCTCAGGACATGTCATTCCATTTCCTAGGAATTTTACCCACCTTCTCCCCCAAATACCAAATAAGAGGTGTCCATCACTCTGCCATGTATCTCACGGTCAGAGACCACCACAAATCTCACCCATGTCTGCTGCACCACTTGGGCTGCCCCAGCACCTCAGAACATTCCCTCTTCTCGAGTCTGTCTCGATCCCTTTCAAGGTCTGTCCAGGCTGACTTTCCTTTCCCACTGCAGCTCCCTCCAGTGTTTTAGAAGCTTCTTCTCCTCTCAGCTGCATCCCATTGAGAAGAACTCCTTCAGAGCCCTCAAAACACAGGACAACTCAACAAAATTCCTAAATAAGAGAAGCATGGAGAGGTGGTTTCTACATCTTCTTCAAGTATGGGAGTCTCAGTTGAGAGATTCTGGAGCATAGAATAAAACACAGTTAAACACAGGTGATTTTAAGAAAGACAAGTCATGACCAGTCACCCTGGTCTGCTGCATTTCAAGACCAGTCACAAAAATGTGTTAAATATTTGAGCAGAAGGCACAGCACATGGATTGGCACAAAGGGGGATTGCTCCAGATTTGGGTGGAGAAGACTGTGCTGGCTGATGTGCAGGGAGAGGCAGATTTGTATATATTTTAGTAGCACTATGTCTAAAATGCCTGAGCCTTGACCTCCAACTGTATGAAAAAATAGGTATTTCAGGCTCTTTATTTTTATAAATATACATACTACAAAAATTGCAGACTGAACTGGCAAAAGAAATGAAGGAATTCGGAGGCACTAATTAAAACACCACGGCTGCTGTTTTGTCACTCATACAGCCATGAAAGCTGTGGGAAGCTCAAACCAAGCTTTGCCCTTGATGGTGCAGTAATATTTTATAGCTGAGATCACTTTGGCTGGGCTGGTTTATTATCAGCCTTTGCAGAACCACACCTGGTTTCTGGGGGCTGTGACCCCTGGTCTCTGGGGGTGCAGGGCCACTGCTGGTGACCCTTCTCAGATCAAAGACGCCGTCGTACGGACGAGGTCTCGGGGTGTCCGAGAGCAAAGGCGCCTTTGGAGAGTTTACAGCTGAAATTTTCCAAGTGCACTGGTGGGGAGCAGGGAGATGTGAATGGGATAACAGACTGCCAGCCTTTGGAGAGCAAGGCTGGGAGCCGTAAAACCCACTGTGTGTGCAAAAGGGAGCAGAAGTCAGGGAAGAAGAAAGACAAATCTCCTGAGGTTAAGTTCTTTCAGCTTGAGCCAGTGCAACATTCAATGCACACAACTGTCAACACTTATGGGGGTATTGTGGAAAAGATGGGGACAGACTTTTTAGTAGGGCCTGTCATGATAGAAAAGGGGGGAATGGTTTTAAATTACAAAAGTGTAAACTCAGACTAGATACAAGGAAGAAATTTTTTACAATGAGGGTGGGCAGGCCCTGGCACAGGGTGCCCAGAGCAGCTCTGGCTGCCCAGTCCCTGGAAGTGTCCAAGGCCAGGTTGGACGGGGCTTGGAGCAGCCTGGGACAGTGGAAGGTGCCCCTGCCCATGGCAGGGGTGAGACTGGTGACCTTTAAATGCCCCTTTAAACCCAGACCATTCTGTGATGCTGCAACATCCACTGGGTTGCACCAAGCACTGGGAGAGCAAACCCCTGGGGAAAGCAGCCCCTCAGGCGGGCTGGGAGAGAGGAGCCGTGACCAGATCCCGGTGGCTGCCACGAGGCTTACGAGGCATGAAGACATCAAAGTGCAGGTTGTGCTCACCGATCCCCAGGAGTTCACCCAGGGATCTCGCAGAGCCGTGGAATGGCTGTTTGCTTGTCTTTCCAGCCTTACAGGTGGGCTCGAACTGGAGGAGAAGTGGGCATTGGGAGGGCTTGGCCCAGCTCTCGTTGCTGTGCCCGGGCTCAGCGGTGCTGACACTGCTCTGGGGAGGGGCAGGGGAGGCTTCAGTGCTCCTCTGCACTGCTACCCTGGCTTGGTTGGCAGTTTTTCACTCCCTCACCCCTCAACACACCCTGGGCTCTTCAGTCACTGTCTTTGGCTTTTCACAACAAAAAAATTGTTAATTTCCAGAACTAGCCAGCTGTGTGCTTTTCCTCACCGCCCCCTCCCCTGATGATCTGCATGTGAATTGTCAGCATAAAATTTGACCAAGTCGTAAGTTCACCTTTAAAACACACATTCCTTGGCACCAAAGCCCCAACAGCAGAGGAAACCTCGTGCACTCCTGATACAAACACCCTCTGTGGCTTTAGGACCTCTATCTCCTCGTGCAGGATCCGAGGCTGGAGGCCTCGCCTTTGTGGGATTTCTTTGCTATTTAGACCTCAATATGCAAATAGATTGTTCCTTGGGTTTGGGCTGGTTTGCAGTATTCTTTGTGTGACCCCAAAACGCTTTGCTCGAGAAACGCTGCCAGGCAGTTCCTTGCAGGCTGCTGCTAAAGGAGGTTTTTATCTGCTCTGCCAGCAAAGATGGGAGCTCTGGTTTGCAGAACCCAAGTGCTGCGTGTGCAGCCTGGGCTCCCGCAATGCTTAGGGATGTTCCAGGGCTGCAGCAGGAGCAGCCCTTCGCTGGGGGAGGGTCGGGTTGGGCACAGGAACAAATGAGTTGAAAACAGGGGTTTTTAGCTCAGCAACTAAACTAAAATGAAAATCCATTTCAAGCTGGTAGTTAATGGGCAAAAATGGGCTGTGCAGACTTCAGTGGTTCTTGGGGGAGATCCCTCTTCCACCCATTTCTTAGTGTCTGGGAAAGCACCCCCCCCAGTTAAAAAAACTGAACTCCTCACATTCCTTTAATAGCAAGGAAATGCTGGGGAGAAACCGCTGCTTTCAAGGTTATACCGGGGGGTCCTGTCAGGGAGTGCTTAATGCAGGTTTTCCCAGCATCCTGAGACTAGAAACTTAATAAACTTTGAAAGGAAAAGGAGCATGCCTGCACCCCAGCAAAAGGGAAACCCTATTTAATGCTGCTGCTCCCTCTGCAGTGGGGCCTGGGGCAGTGGGAGTCAGCGTTCACTGGGATTTCTGACCCTGCTGGGGCAGTGGAGAGAGGCTGCGGCGGGCGAAGGACTCTCACAGTCCCCCCTTAAGAGTCTGGGTCGGATGTCTCCACAAACAGGACACTGAGGGGTTCCTTGGGTCTCTGTAAATCCAGGGTCTTGTTCTCCAGGTTGTTTTCTTGTCCATTTGTCCCCATGGGAACAGTCTCTCCCCAAATCCAAAATCAAACAGCTAAAAAGCCATTATGTATTTTACATATTTGCAATGGATTTCCTCATATTTGCACTCTCGTTTTCACTCTTTTTCCCTTCAAAGGTCTGACCTTAAGGCAGAGAGAGTGATTCTGGAAATTTTACTTACAACTGCAGTTGTCATGTGGCTCAGGGCTGTTGTTACATGGCCACTCCAAATATCTCTTGATATTTTCCCTTCTAACTTCATTTTTTCCAAATCCAAGGAAAGATCCAGTAACCAAAGCCAAGTAGTTAAATCATCCAACTCTATTTCCCCCCCACCCCTCAGTTCCTCTTGTTTGTTCAGGACAGATCTGTTTGCATCACAAAAGGTTATTTCTCTTTTTTTGCAGCCTTTCCATATTGTTTTCTTTATTTAAAATCTTCTAAGGAGGCTTTTACTCGCTGCACTACACAGCATTTGTTTTGCACATAGCATCCAACACCCATCTGTAACATATTTATGGTGTTTAAAACATCAGGAGAACTTTTCTCCTCCTGAACAACCTTTCAGTAGGGACAGCCCTGGGGGCAGATGATTCTTTCTCTTTATTTGGCCTCTGCCCAGGAAGGTTTACGGGCTGGTAAGGGACCCTTTTGGGTTCCGGGTGTCATAGGACAGACAGAGGAGCCACAGCGGAAACCCTGCTGCAACACCAGCAGCACCAGGCACCCAGGGTGTCCCATCCCTGACGGGAATTTCAACATGAAATATCTGTCAAAAGTAAAGTTGGAGGGATGGAATCCCCCTCCTGTGTCTCTACTTTGTGCAGATTGTCCCTTTTACTCCAGGGAGAATCATTTTCTGGGAGTTCTGAGGTTCACGGGGCCTCCTGGAGGGGTCCGAGGTGGCAGATGTCAGGGACTCCTCACAGCAGGACATCACGGCTGTTTACGTGGGTCTGTGCAGAAACCGGACGTGTTCCCCAAAGAGAAATCTTTGAGAGTCACTGGCTTGCACAGAAACCACTTCTTGCTCAGGGAGGGTGCCCCATCCCTGGCAGTGTCCAAGGCCAGGTTGGACAGGGCTTGGAGCAGCCTGGTCAGTGGAAGGTGTCCCTGCCCATGGCAGGGAGTTGGACTGGAAGACTTTTAAAAGCCCCTTCCAACCCAAACAGTCCCGTGATTCCATGCCCCAGGGTGAAAAGGGCTGGAGGCCGGACAGGTACCAGGGACAGCACCGCGTGCTGGTCCCTCCGTCCCCGTCTGCCTCAGGCGCCTCCGCTCGGTCACCGCACCCGTGGTCCCCAGAGGGATCTTGGAGGAAGAGGGGCTCATTTTGGGCAGAAGCCTGGTCTTGTGCCACGATCCTGCAGCGCTCTCCAGCCTCGGAGGGAGGGAGGGAAGGAGGAGGGGAAAACAAACAGAGGTGAACACAGCAGAGGCCCCTGGCTGAGACCCACCCCTGAGATAACAGAATAAGGAAGAGCGAGAGGGAAGGCAGGAAGAGAAGGTGCTCTGGAAAGTGACTGAGCACAAAGTGAATAAAGGTTGGTTTGTGAGTCTGGAGTTTGTGCTTGCACACGCAGCAGCAGTGCAGGACCTATGAATGCTTGGCAAGGGCGGGAGGAAGGAGTGCTTGCTGTCCTGGGATTAATTTAAATCACAGAAATGTGATCCCAAGCAAATGAGATTATTTCCAATGTCCAGGGCAAAAGGAAGGGAAAAAAAGTACACCACCCAAATTAAAGAGAATTGCAGTGATATATAAATAAACACGGGCGTATCCACACCCAACCCCCCCAGATTCCCAGCTAAATTCTTAGCTCTTTATCCCCATATTTATGAGGGATCTCTCCTGATTCATGTGTGCTGAAGTTCTGGCTCAACAATTTTAAGTAGCATTCCTTTAAAAGATAATCGGTGCCTGCAAAGGCTTTTTTCCCTCCTATCCACCTTCCCACCAGAATAAAAGATTCCCCCACATAATAATTGGCCAAAATGGAAATTGCCCACGTTTTTCCCTAAGGTATGCACAGCCGAGCAGCTGTGATGTGGTCTCAGCTGGGAAGTTCGATTTTATTCTGCCATTCAGCCCAGGTGCTCAATAAAAAATGCAAGAGCATCAACAACAACAAAAAAAAATCAAAAATCAAAGGGCAAAGGAAGGGAATATTGCTGCCAGCTAAACAGCTCCTTTTAATCTGGGCTCCGTCCTCCTCCTTTTGAGGGGAATGGTGTTGTTATTAAAGTCAGACGAGAGGGAGAGATGGGATCCCAGGTGTGCGGAGCTGGAGTGGTTTTGGGAGATAAGATTTAATTTTCGGAGGCAGAGGCTGGAGCTTTGTTGTTGCAGAAGGAGGGGTGTGTGTGTTGGGGAGGCTACGGGGAGCACGAGAGATGTTTAACTTCACTGGGTGTCAGTGCAGAGCAGTGCGGGGCAGGATCTGTGTGGTTGTCCAAAGGCAGATCCAGCTGGGGAAAAAAAACGGCTTCTGCGGGGTTCTGGGTGGTGATTGGGTCTGAAAGCTTCCATTCCTTGTTAGAAGGAGGTGGGAGTTCCTAGTGATACACCCCTGCATTTCTGGAGGCACCCAAAGGGCACGGAGCGCCCCTGGATGGGCGTGTGGGGCCTGCCCAGAGGCTGCACCCTCTGCGTGGGAGCTGAGGCAGCTGCCAGAGACCCGTCCCTGCCTCACACATCCCCTCGGTCGCACTGAGCTCCGTCCTCCAATCCCAAACTGCTCGCGGAAGTCCCTTCGTGTCTGTGGCACTGGGGTTTCCCTCTCCTGGTCCCAGCTCTGTTCTGGTTGGTATTGCTCTGGAACTGCTGCAGGATGGGCACCAGAGAAGTCCCATCATCACCTGCTGTTGACTGAGATCCATTTAATAGTTCCCAGGAAGGGAACACGAAGCCCTCCCAAACTCTGTGGCAAGAACTGGGTGTGGCTGGTTCGAAGAGAGCTGTGTCTCGGGATCCCCACGTCCTCATACCAGCTTTCCAGTTACCCTTTTTTGTTAGGATCAGGGCTTGTCTTTGGTCTTGAAAACCTTCATGCAGAGACCGTCTCTCTCTGTGATTTGGAACAGGCTGCCCAGAGCAGCTGCGGCTGCCCCTGGATCCCTGGATGTGTCCAAGGCCAGATTGGATGGGGCTTGGTCTAGTGGAAGGTGTCCCTGCCCATGGCAGGGTGTGGACCTGGATGATCTTTGATGTCCCTTCCAACCAAATCATTCCATGATTCCATGCTTTAAAGAGAGCTGGTGATGTGGAGGGGAACTTCACTGTCAGTCCCAGAACGAAATAACAGAGAAGGGGAGTAACTTGTCCTGGGCTGTGCCACCAGTTTGTTTCACAAGTGGGAACAACCCAGAGGATTCCCAGTTGTGTTTGATGCTTATCAAGATGCTGTCAGGCTTTTCAATGAGAAACTCGGCCTTAATCCTCACTATCTTGATGAGCTTTTTTGTGTGTTAACCAGCTGCCAAACACTTGATCAGGAAAAGTGTCTCTGAGCTTAACAGAGTGAGAAAAAACCCCCCACACTTCCACAAAAAGGCAGGGATGTGAGCTCCCGGAGCAGACACTGGTGTGAGACAGTGAGAACCCTCGAGATACTGAGGGTGTAACGTTCAGACATCCTCCTGCATTCATAAAATTGGGGTCAATAACGCCATTATTGATGCTAACTATGGCAGCCCCATTTCCCAGAGTGTCAGCTGTAATAAAACAGCTCCCCAAATGTCAGGCTGAGCATAAAGGATATTAGAAGCCTAATGGAGCACATTCATACTTCTAATTGAGAGTAAAATATCATCAAACAACTGAATACTTTGACAGGGTTGTTTAATAATTAGGCCAGGATGCAAGAGAGAGAGTTCAGCTCGCTGCTGAAAATGAGTCAGGGCTTATGATGAGGGGAATAAAGGCAGTCTTTTACAAAAGCAATTTGAGAGGAAATATTGCTGAAGAGTGCTGTAAAAAATGTCATGGATATGGTCTCAGCCTGCATAGTCAAGGGGAGTGTGAGTCCAGTGCACGACTGCCCAGGGAGGTGAGTGCCAGAGCTAGATGTTGGTGAATAAGCTAAGTTTAAAGAGCAACTTTGTTGTGTTTGCTTTCATTTGGGTTTTTACATCAAAGACCTCATTTATCCTCTCCTCCAAGCGAAGGCTACAAGAGGCAGAGCCGCCCTGCTACCTGAGCAGTAAAAAAAAATCCAGAGGCTTTGAGCTAAAAACATGAAACACCATCTTTGTGACCCTGCTTTGACTTTGACAGTCTCTGGAGATCCTCCCTGTTCCTTGATGACTGAACTTCTCCAAATGACACCATCCCTCCTGTAACTACACTAAAATGGCAGGGAAATGTTTGGCACTGCAGAGATGGGAAGTTTTCCTTGTCCTGCATGGGGACACAGCACTTTGACCACCTCTTCTCACCACTGTGTAGCAGCAACTGCTGCCTGCAGTGACTGCATCCCACACAACATCCATCAGCCCCACGCCGGTGGGCAGAGCCGGGCCAGAACTGGCACAGGGGATCTGCTGTGAGCACACACATACGGGGATGTGATCAGGTGCTCAGGTATGCTGTGATGGAGGCTGGTGAAAGCCTGTGACACATAGACAGGAGATGTTTGAGAAGAGCCGAGGGGATTTTAGGGTACGAGTTTCCTGCCAGCGTAGTGCTGGCTGGATTTCAGGAGAGGAGAACAAAGGGATGGAGCACCTCTCCTACAAGAAAAAGCCGAGAGACCTGGGGGTGTTCAGTCTGGAGAAGAGAAGGATTCAGTGGGAACTTCGAGCACCTTCCTGTGCCCGAAGGGACTAAAACAAAGATGGGGACAAGTGTTTTAGCTGGACCTGCTGCAATAGTATGAGCGGTGATGGTTTTAAAACAAAAGAAGGTTGATTTAGATTAGATATAAAGAAAATGTTTTTAAGATGAGGGTGTGGAGGCCCTGGCACAGGGTGCCCAGAGAAGCTGTGGCTGCCCCTGGATCCCTGGAAGTGTCCAAGACCAGGTTGGACGAGGCTTGGAGCCCTGATCTAGTGGAAGGTGTCCCTGCCCATGGCAGGGGCTTGGAAATGGACGGGCTTTAAAGGCCCCTCCCAACCCAAGCCATTCCATCAACAGGTAAAATTATCTCTCTTGCCTCCACCAGTTGTGCTTACAACAACTCCCATGGCACTTTGGGCAAGACCAGCAGAGTGAGATCTCTGGTGTCCTGGCCCTGCTCCAGCTGTAATAATTCTATCCTGCCTCCCCAAATTCCTCCTGTTCTCTCAATTAGAAACAATTTTCTTCTTCACTTCATGACCCAAACTGTTGCCTCAATTAGTTGCTCAGTGTTGATTAAACAAGCCAGTTCCTATAGATGGTTGGAAAGGAGTCTGTGGGGACTCGAGCACTAATGGAATGCACAATATTAACTGAAATCAATAGAATTAATGGGTTAATTCCATCTAATACATAGTGCTGCAGGAGAAGTTAGGCTAATGAAAATGCATGTATTCCCTAAACTATTCCATTTGCATCAGATGATTCATCCACCACTGCTTCTTTCAAACATTAATGAGATTAAAAGCACATTTACAAAGTGTACATGACCAAGGCACAAGCTCTGCCTTACCAAATTCTCTGGGTAAGGTGCTGTCTCTGTACCTGTTTCTCTGCAGGGTAGCTGGGGTGCAGAGGAGAACTGGGGATCTGAGAAGGAGGGTTCTGCTTTCAAGGCAAGCAACGCTTTGCTAGTGACTGCAGGATGATTTGACCCTTCCCTAGATCTGCCCTGGGCTTGTGAAAGTGATGGTGAGAAGTGAGAAATGAGAAGCTGTGGCCATTCTGATGCCCAGCTAAACCTTGCCTTGCATCAGCTTTTGTTTACTTATACTGGATAGACTCACTGAAAAAACAAAACTTCTGGGTTTTTCTTCTTCTCATGCTGATTTGTAATTGGAAATGGGTCTCAAAAATTGCAAATATCTGGGTCTTCAAGAAGAAATGTACATTTTCAACAGTCATGGAATTATAGAATCGTTAAGGCTGTCATTGGGCCCCAGCCCTTTTCAAAGGGGAAATAGGGGGGCAATGGGATTCATTTAGTCTGGAGAAGAGGCGTGGGGGGATACAGCTGTGAGCAGCAGAGGAGAGGATCCATTCGCTTTTATGAAGGGCAAGAAGTCAATGGCTTAACATAAGCCAAGATCAGAAGTTTCTGAGCGCTGGGAGGAGAAACACTGGACTTAAAGATATCATGGAAGTGTGCCAAGTGCAAGTTAGATGCACATCTGTCGGGTGAATGTGGCTGCAAGCCAAACCGCTTGTTTATGCCTCAGGTCTCAGAGAAGCCCGGGTACAAAACTGCCCAGGCTCCAGTAAATTTTTCAACCTTCTCTTGTCCTTGCAAAATCAAAAGATCCCCTCAGGTGAACCTTGATGACCTCAAACCCAGGTTTTCCTGCATAAGAAAGGATTGATAGAAATACCACAGAATCGTTTAGGTTGGAAAAACCCTTTAAGACCATCAGGTCCAACCGTTCTCCAGCACTGCCAAGGGCACCGCTGACCCGTGTCCCCACGTGCCACATCCACACCTGCCGGGGGTTCAGTAACCGAGGGGTGTCTGGGTGGAGCTGTGAGCAGACGCTGCGGGCACGGAGCACACCTGAGGCTGTGTGTCCCACGTGCAGCACGGCACAGGCTGCCTCGCACCGCTGCGCTGCCCGTGGCGGAGANAGGGATGGAGCACCTCTCCTACAAGAAAAAGCCGAGAGACCTGGGGGTGTTCAGTCTGGAGAAGAGAAGGATTCAGTGGGAACTTCGAGCACCTTCCTGTGCCCGAAGGGACTAAAACAAAGATGGGGACAAGTGTTTTAGCTGGACCTGCTGCAATAGTATGAGCGGTGATGGTTTTAAAACAAAAGAAGGTTGATTTAGATTAGATATAAAGAAAATGTTTTTAAGATGAGGGTGTGGAGGCCCTGGCACAGGGTGCCCAGAGAAGCTGTGGCTGCCCCTGGATCCCTGGAAGTGTCCAAGACCAGGTTGGACGAGGCTTGGAGCCCTGATCTAGTGGAAGGTGTCCCTGCCCATGGCAGGGGCTTGGAAATGGACGGGCTTTAAAGGCCCCTCCCAACCCAAGCCATTCCATCAACAGGTAAAATTATCTCTCTTGCCTCCACCAGTTGTGCTTACAACAACTCCCATGGCACTTTGGGCAAGACCAGCAGAGTGAGATCTCTGGTGTCCTGGCCCTGCTCCAGCAGTAATAATTCTATCCTGCCTCCCCAAATTCCTCCTGTTCTCTCAATTAGAAACAATTTTCTTCTTCACTTCATGACCCAAACTGTTGCCTCAATTAGTTGCTCAGTGTTGATTAAACAAGCCAGTTCCTATAGATGGTTGGAAAGGAGTCTGTGGGGACTCGAGCACTAATGGAATGCACAATATTAACTGAAATCAATAGAATTAATGGGTTAATTCCATCTAATACATAGTGCTGCAGGAGAAGTTAGGCTAATGAAAATGCATGTATTCCCTAAACTATTCCATTTGCATCAGATGATTCATCCACCACTGCTTCTTTCAAACATTAATGAGATTAAAAGCACATTTACAAAGTGTACATGACCAAGGCACAAGCTCTGCCTTACCAAATTCTCTGGGTAAGGTGCTGTCTCTGTACCTGTTTCTCTGCAGGGTAGCTGGGGTGCAGAGGAGAACTGGGGATCTGAGAAGGAGGGTTCTGCTTTCAAGGCAAGCAACGCTTTGCTAGTGACTGCAGGATGATTTGACCCTTCCCTAGATCTGCCCTGGGCTTGTGAAAGTGATGGTGAGAAGTGAGAAATGAGAAGCTGTGGCCATTCTGATGCCCAGCTAAACCTTGCCTTGCATCAGCTTTTGTTTACTTATACTGGATAGACTCACTGAAAAAACAAAACTTCTGGGTTTTTCTTCTTCTCATGCTGATTTGTAATTGGAAATGGGTCTCAAAAATTGCAAATATCTGGGTCTTCAAGAAGAAATGTACGTTTTCAACAGTCATGGAATTATAGAATCGTTAAGGCTGTCATTGGGCCCCAGCCCTTTTCAAAGGGGAAATAGGGGGGCAATGGGATTCATTTAGTCTGGAGAAGAGGCGTGGGGGGATACAGCTGTGAGCAGCAGAGGAGAGGATCCATTCGCTTTTATGAAGGGCAAGAAGTCAATGGCTTAACATAAGCCAAGATCAGAAGTTTCTGAGCGCTGGGAGGAGAAACACTGGACTTAAAGATATCATGGAAGTGTGCCAAGTGCAAGTTAGATGCACATCTGTCGGGTGAATGTGGCTGCAAGCCAAACCGCTTGTTTATGCCTCAGGTCTCAGAGAAGCCCGGGTACAAAACTGCCCAGGCTCCAGTAAATTTTTCAACCTTCTCTTGTCCTTGCAAAATCAAAAGATCCCCTCAGGTGAACCTTGATGACCTCAAACCCAGGTTTTCCTGCATAAGAAAGGATTGATAGAAATACCACAGAATCGTTTAGGTTGGAAAAACCCTTTAAGACCATCAGGTCCAACCGTTCTCCAGCACTGCCAAGGGCACCGCTGACCCGTGTCCCCACGTGCCACATCCACACCTGCCGGGGGTTCAGTAACCGAGGGGTGTCTGGGTGGAGCTGTGAGCAGACGCTGCGGGCACGGAGCACACCTGAGGCTGTGTGTCCCACGTGCAGCACGGCACAGGCTGCCTCGCACCGCTGCGCTGCCCGTGGCGGAGNGGTCCAACCGTTCTCCAGCACTGCCAAGGGCACCGCTGACCCGTGTCCCCACGTGCCACATCCACACCTGCCGGGGGTTCAGTAACCGAGGGGTGTCTGGGTGGAGCTGTGAGCAGACGCTGCGGGCACGGAGCACACCTGAGGCTGTGTGTCCCACGTGCAGCACGGCACAGGCTGCCTCGCACCGCTGCGCTGCCCGTGGCGGAGATCACGCCTGCATCACTGCCCGGGCATCGCCAGCGAGCCCTTCGGCGCTGTGTGCTAGCCTGATAAAGCAGCCCTGCGCAGGCTGCGTCCCAAGGCCACCCGGGAAGATGTGACTCACCCCAAAAACAAGGCCAGAGCCTGCTGTGGGGCTGTTCTGACACGGGCCACAGGGCAGCCCCAGCCTTAAACCAACCCCAGGGAGTGGGCGGGTGCTCTAATTGAGAGTGTGGGTTGCAAAACCTTTGGAGTTTGTCTCTCCTCTGTGAGAAATATTGACAAAATCAGAGGCAAGAAAGATGGCCCCAGCAACCTGATGAATTTTTGGCAAAAGAGAAAATGTTTTTGGCCAAAAAAGAGGTGGTTTGGCTCCTGAGCTGCATCTGTAGAGATGAACTCCAGCTGCAAAACTCTGAGCAGAATTGACCAGATTGCAGGACGCCCTATGGCAACCATTCAGAAGCCACATTTGTCTTAGTTTGGGGACATTTGGGTTTTCTATTTATAGGCAAAAATATATCATGTTTTTGTCTGTGCATCTCCATTTGCTCTGTGGGTGGGTAAAAAGAAATGTTTGATCCCACAGCACTTTGGGAGACCATTCTTGGAGAGATTATTAATTGGGAGTTGGAAGCAGATGACCTTTAGGATCCCTTCTAACCTTTAATCTATGACTCTGTATAATAACTCATTCTATGATTCTATAATAAATTTTCTTATAAAAATTGCTATTTGGGACAACTTTCCCTTCAGAGTAGGCCTTGCCCAAAATAAAACGTAGGGAAGAGTTTGCTTCATTAGGGGGAGGGAGGATTGGTTACATGGTTTGAGGCAAGGCCTTCTTTTTTGGTTTCAGCGAAGTTTCTTACCAATTCTGCTTTGTAGAGGGACTTCACAGCTGAACTTGGGTCTAATCCTGCAGTTTCACCACTCTGTGGCACGAGCCACAAGGTAACAGAGGGTCTCTTACCCTCTCCATGGGTAGCCACGAGGCAGTGCCTTTACCCAGCCAAGCACATAGAAGGTCAATACAGTATTTTTCTTAATCTGCAAGAAGTGACATCGATTTCCTGCTGGACCTGAGCTCCACTGTGTTTTTCACATGAGGAGCTCTGTATTCAAAAGCACTGAGGTGATGTGGGAGCCTCGTTTGCACAAGTGTTGTGCAGCTTTAGGAGCGTGTCCCTCGCAGAGCACAGTACCAGGAGCAGTCTCTGGCGGCCCTGCCCATTGCAGTGCCTTGGCCGTGGCCCAGCGCTGCCCCAGGGGCTCAGACTCTGCTCTACTTTGACCTGTGCTGTGGCATCTGTAGGAAGGAAGCCAGGATGCACAGCCTGGAAGGACCTGGGGGGCGTGCAAGATAGGACTGCTCATTTCTGGGAGTCTTCCTCTCCTATCTTGTAATTAGAAAATCCCAGAATGGTTTGGGTTGGAAGGGACCTGAAAGCTCATCCAGTTCCACTCCCTGTCATGGGCAGGGAGGCTTCGACTAGGAGGAGCATGGGTTGGTTGCAGTGTAGAGGTGGATAAATCTTCACTGGGGCTACCTTGAGTGGTGGCTGCTTGGACAAGTCGTGGATGTGAACAACCATGGCACAAAGTCACCCTGCTGTGTGTGCACAGCCAAGCATCCTTCAGACACCGGCAAGAGGCAACACAGACATGAGGTGTCTCTGCATTTTCACCCGGACACCACCAGCACAGACCCTTCCTCTCTTTCCAAGCCAAAATGGGTGATCCCACATGCACCCCGATGGCCTTGTGGTGACACCAGGGAAGAGTCCGGGCTGCAGAGGGTGAGCCTCGTGGAACTGGTTCTGTAAAGGTGCCACAAGGCAAGGGATGGGATAGACACATCCATCACACAATTTTCTGCTGCTGAACATGGATTGGAGGGCTTCTCTCTGCTCTCAGAGTAGCCAAAGTCCTGCAGTGCTCAGCAGGAGTTCAGTCGTGATGCTCAGTTTGGTACAGTCCTGTAAGTGGCAAACAGAAACCAAGCATTTGGATTTTCATTTCCTCCACTTCTGATTTTCACTAGAAAGAGAACATCACTGAATATTAGGAAGAATTTCTTCACAGAAAGGGTGGTCAGGCCTTGGAAGGAGGTGCCCAGGGAGGTTTGGAGTCCCCATCTCTGGAGGTGTCCAGGGAAGGCCTGGATGTGGCACTCAGTGCTCTGGGCTGGGGACAAGGTGGGGATCAGTCACAGGATGGACTCGATGGTCTTGGAGGTCTTTTCCAACTTGAATGATCCTATGATTCTGTGATTCAGAGCAGAGACTCTGCAACAACCTTGCTGACCACTGGCAGGGCCAGGGCCTCCCCAGTACACGTTTGAGTGTCCAGAAGAGGAAGCAGAGCTAACCAGTCACACCAGCTCATGAACCTTGCCTTTGATCTCACACTTTAACACACCACTGACTTCACTGCAGAACTGACACCATCAAAAATAGGATCAAAGCCTGTTCCTTGTGCACTAGAGGCATCTGTGATGTCAGCAAACACCCAGAGTCACCAAACTGAGCTCTGTGGAATTTCTGTGGTTTGAAAGTGGTGTAACTGTGATTAAAATCTTGTCCTGACATTAATTCATATTTCACAGGCCTTTTTTGGATGTTTCACATTGTGAGTCTGCTGGGCAAATTCCAGCTGCATGTTCAAGATTCATGATCTCTGATTTTGTCATCTATTTATTCTCTTGTCCCCGTGGCTGCTCAGTCAAAGAAAAGGAGAAGCACTGTGGCTGGCCCCCAGGCTGGTGTAAATCAGTGTAACATCAGTACAGTCTGAGTCAGCCCTGTCTTCACTCAGCTGTGCCAGCTTCTGATTTCATGAAATTGGGGGTTTCTCCGTGGAGAATAGCACTGCAATGAGCTGGGAATATGCAGCACAAGTGTAGTATAGAATTCCCAGCTCACGAAAGCAGACTAGAGAGGGACTGCCTGGAGGGGGTGGATGGACAGGGATGGTGCTGGTCCATGATTCAGAGCCAATGGACAGTGAAGTTTGTGATGAGCATCACTAGCAAGGGAGCTGTGTGGTTCCATACCTGGCCCCCAACCATCAGCCCAGACTTGTAGCAGATGTAGGAGGCTCGAGGATGCTTGCTGAACTCAGGGGAACTTCTCAGGTCAGAGTTCAACTCTCCTCAATTGTGTTTCCATGAAATCTGTCTCTGAAAATGTCCCATGAGAGCTCAAAGAAAACTGGGATTGGGTGCAGCATGAAATGAGCACTTCAGAGGCGATGTGGCCAGTGGTACAGAGGCACCTTGAAAGAGAGTGGATTCTGCTCCAGAAAACAAAGTTGGGCTGAAATGATCAAAACCCCTCAAGGACTTAGGAACTTCTTCCTTATTTGGTCACGCACTTCTGAATTGGCTTCTTCCTCAGCACGGAGGGCTCTGTCCCAGTGAGCACTGAGTGCCGTCAGTGGCACTTTGGGATCTGTTCCCAGGCACAGTCGGGCCGTGAGCAGATGCCCTTGGCCAGCTAAGCCAGCCATGCACGGACACCACTGTTCTGTGCCTGGTCCCAGCCCTGGAGTGCTCCAGGTTTGCTCCAAAACCAGCAGAAATAAACACCTGTGGCTGTCACCTACTTGGCAGAACACCCAGGGTCTCAAAGCTCTGTGTGCCAGCATCTCCAAATTCACCTCCCAGCTGAAGAAGCCAAGGCATGAAATGGTTGAGGGACTTCCAACCCCATTGCTAGAAGCTAGGCCAGGAGAGCTCACCTGAGATGCATCCCACCGGGCATCCATCCCCAGACAGGCTGTGTGTCCTCCCTTGAGAACACGGGGCTCACTGCTGATCCCACGTGTGCTCTTCAGCTGTAGAAGATTCAGGAAGGGAGGAGGTTCAGCAAGGCCAGATGAGATGCCTGTGCCACCCTCTAAGGCAGTTTGAAAACTTGAGAAGTGTTTAGTGTTTATTTTGTGTTTATTTTGGAGATCCTGAGGACAGTGGGAGGTCAGCACAGGTACATTACACCCACCAGTATCTTTTGAGGGAGGATGGTCTGATATTATCAGAGAAGGTTAAGGTAGAAAAGCCAAGCAGGCAAAAGACAGGTGGTGACAGATCCAAGGCTGTCTGTGCAATGTAAATCCTTTCCCCCGGTGCGTTTCCATTCTGATATGGTCTTTAACTGCATGATTAAAAATATTGATACTCTTCCCGGACAAGATAAAAATCTGTAGTGTGGAGGTATTGAATAACTGAAGACACAAATCCTCATCTTTGGTAGACAAGCGAGGCAGATGCTGTGAGCATTTTCTTTAGCTGAATGCAGGCTCCAGGTTTCCAGGACGGGAGGCAAAACACAATCCCTCATGACAGGACGGTGATATTTCAGCAGAGAGAGGAGTTAGGGGCCATGGCAGACAGGCAGTGCTGACGATTTGTGAGAAGATGTTGTGTGCAGTACTCAAACCCTTCACGGGCACACAAATGAAAACTCCACCCTGGAGCAAACCAGCAGAGTTGAGGTGGATGTCAAAAAAAGTGGGGATGGGCACCCTCCCCATTCCTGGGAGGGCAGATTTTGAGCCACTGGATCAGTGGATTAAAGGACTACAGAAATAATTTATAATTCTGCAAAGACCTCCCAGGGACAGAGACTCTAAGGAGTGAAGTTGTTGCAGAAGGAAGATGAGTGGTGCAGTGATTCTGTTATCAAAGTGTTTCCAAGAATTTAATCCTCACAGGAAAGCAGCAACAAGAGGTGGGGGAAGAATTTGGGCCAGTTACAACCGAAGGAGCCAAAGAAAGCACGTTTTGGCAAGAGGGGTGGTTAGCCACTGGAACAAACTTCCTGGGATGATAACAGATTTCTTTCTCTCTTGAGGTTTTCCTATCAATGAGAGCTCTTCTCTGGAAAACAGACTTGAGCCAAAGACAAATTACTGGGGCCATTATCACCGTAAGTGGATGCAGTCCTCTGGCCCGTGTGAGGGAGGAGGTCAGCTCTGCCTCCTGGGTCTGAACTCGTGAATCATCCAGTGCTTTTGTTGTCTGAAGGGCCCTGCCCGGCTCCCACCCGCAGCACTGGGGTTTAATCAGCTGCTTGCTGAGCTCAGCAGAACCGCGGTGCAGCACATCCCGCTGCAGTGCAGGTCCTGCCGTGGGGGGCAGGCGAGGGCTCCAGACCTTTACCCTTTACCCAGGGGTGCTTTTTGCTCCAAATGACCGTACACTGACCCATTCTAGACTGTCAGCTCTGTTCTAGACACATGAGCTCTGTTCTGATCAGTGACCACATCCAGCCTCTGTTCATCCTTCATTCCTACAATCCCAATGTCCACCCTAATTTGTAGCCTCTCCTTGACCTCATTTCCTCCATAACACCTGCTGGTAATTCAACACGAGACCACACAGGCAAGGCAGCTTGCACTCACACCCCCATCCGAAAAGGGCCCATGTGCTGCATATCCAGCACTGTCCTCCTCTGGGACCATTCCGGCTCTTCATGGGTGGGTCTGGTCCAGAGACAGGTTCATGCCCGTTCCCTCCTGGCTGTCATCTCTTCCTTGTGGTTTCTGTCTTTTGAAATGGGACCAGGGACAGGACCAGGGAACGGCTGGAGCTGGGTGAGGCAGGGTCAGGCTGGAGATCAGGGAAAGGTTCTTCCCCCAGAGGGTGCTGGGCACTGCCCAGGCTCCCCAGGGAATGGGCACGGCCCCGAGGCTGCCAGAGCTCCGGGAGCGTTTGGGCACCGCTGCCAGGGATGCCCAGGGTGGGGGTGTTGGGGTGTCTGGGCAGGAACAGGGGTTGGATGGATGATCCCTGTGGGTCCCATTCAGATCAGGGTATTCTCTGAGTCTGTGATCTTTCACCATGGCACTGCAGTTACTGCCTCATTTGGTGATTCCAAACCTGCACAGAATCACGGGATATTCTGAGTTAAAAGGGACCTTCCAACCCTCTCCTGCATCAGAACCTTTCTGCTGTTGAGCAGAAAGGCCAATACTGAGGGTGCCATGGGGAAATGCTGTAGCAGCTTAATTCTTCCTTGGGCACTGGGATCTTCAAGTTCATCCACAGCTGAAAAAACACTTCCAAGATGGAAAGCAGCCACTGCAGCCCTTTGCCTCATTGTGTATCCCTGCACTCAGCCAGGAGCGCTGGCCCCTGACTGCAATCACTCTGCAAACAGAACTGTGACTCTATAAGGTGAAAGGCAGCACAAGAACTGGACTTGACCAGAAATATTGTCCCTGGCCAGGCCCCAAACAACTCAGAATTACTTTTCATCGTGAGGTGGAGGAAGGGGGTCCTCACAATTGCTGGCACAGTTCTGTGTTTTCTTCAGCAGAGCAGCACAAGGCTGAGAGCAGCTCCATGCGCCATGAGGGAGAAAAAGGGTTAATGAAATAACAAACACCATTCAAGAAGAGCTGTGATTAGCTGGATTTCACAGACAGTTAGGACAAAAGCTGAACTTCATTACTTCTGGCTTTTTCAGCTGCCTCTGGTCTATTCAAACTTCATGGCACTTAAAATTAGATTGAACACTGGACTTCTCTAAATTGGGAAACTGAAGTCAACAGAGAACAGGGAAGAGACACCAACAACACTTTTAGCTACATTGATTAGATGATAAAAAATGTGATTTTCCTTTAAAGGTTCTGTTGATTTAAGTGTCTGAAATTCACTGATGTGCAATAGAGTTTTTAATAGTACACATGTTCCTGGTAAATCTTCATAATCAATTTCCTTTATGCTCTTCTCTCGCATTTCTCATCATAATCATCTTTCCCCAGCTCTCCTCAGCAAGTAATTCTGAATTTCAGGCTTGTTTGCAACCTGCTGACCTTCCCCCGCCCCCAATATGAAACCTATGAATAATCATTGAAAGCGTGTCATAAATAATTGCATGTGAACTGCAGCCAGTAATTAAATATTAGGATTCTGCTCCCGTTGCTGGGTGAACTCTTGTTTTACAAGGGTAAAATAAGCCTTTAAGCAAGTTACCAGACCTTTGCATGGCTCAAGTTGTCTTGGATTACAAGATCATTTCTTTCAGCAAAATTCATGTTTGGTTATTTAAGCTGAGACCGAAAACAGATTTCCATGACAGAAATAGTGAGGGCATAAGGAGAAAGTTCAGCACAAAGGTTCAAACCTTGCTTAATAACTTATTATTATTTAATTTCCTTCCATCCCCTGGGATCTCTAGGATGGAAGGAACACGTAATTGCCGTAACTGCAGGTCTTGTTCAGGTGAAGGCACCGTGGCTCGAGGATGCTGCTCCTTCCCTGTGTTTGGGAAGTTCTGCTTTCAGGGCCGCCGTGTTTATGGCAGGAGGCACTGCTGGCTCTGTGCTGCTGTGGTGAGCGGGGAAAGCCTGTCCCACCCTCAGCAAACTCGCAGTCTAACTGGCTCCAGGTGCTTTTTTTAATCCCAGACACAGGTCAGGGCTCTTTTCTGAACAATGAAGTTCATGGTCTTGGCTGTGGCCACGTTTGACACCTGGGACTTGCATTTTCACAGTCACCTCTCTCTGTTTCACCGCACCTCCAGCCCTTGTTCCTATGGGACCAGGACTGAGCTCCAGGAGCTGTATCCCTCCAATTTCGTATGTCAAGCTACAGCTGAGTTTTTGCCCTGCCTAAAGCTCTGCTCAGTTGCTGCTCCCAGAAACGTGCAGGATCCCCACGGGACTGTGTCACATCTGTAGCCCTGTTCACATCTCAGACACCTTGGAGCATCCAAGCCACACTAAACACCCACAGGTGGGCAACTGGCTCCTCTAGTGATACAGAAACAAAGATATCCATCTCGGGGGAGATAAACTAAATGATTGCCAAGACAATTATCAGAGAATCATGGAATGGTTTGGGTTGGAAGGGACCTTCAAGCTTATCTTGTTCCACCCTCTGCCATGGTCAGGGACACCTTCTTCTAGACCAGGGTGCTCCAAGCTGGCCTTGACTTCTTCTTTTCCTCTGTACCACCCTTATATGACAAGTAATTAAATATCTGCTTTATACTGTATACTTTATATTTTATTTTTTAACACCCTGCCTTTGTTGTTCATTATCTGCCCATTTCTGCCCAGTGCCTCAACTCAGCAGCTCTAGGGGAAACCAATTTATCATCCTGGTTTTGGAACCACCCCAAGACATGACCCATTCGTCTTCTCTCTTTCTTGTCATGTTTCCACTCTTTTTCCTTATTCTGTGGCCTCCACATTGGTTTTATGCTTTTTATGACTCACAGTTACCCGGCTGAAATATCTCTTTTGCTCTCGCTTTTATGAGATGTATTAGAAAAGACTCGCCAAGGCTGTGTAGATCTCGCAATGCAGCCTCTCCCGTCTCAGCACAGCACTCTAAATATTACACAAGGTACAGACACAAGGCTTGCACTGCTTCCAAAGGTACAATTCTCACCCAAGTTTGATGATTAAAATAGTATCTCTGGGTCTGACTGTCGGCCAGCTGATGTTCTGGGCAAGGTAGATGCATGTAATGAGGATCGCTCCTGCGTGTGAAGTTGTATTAATGCATAGGCTGGAGTAGTTATGTGACTGTGCTGATACAGACTGTGCCCTCGTGCTGGTGTGGGATGGGAGGATGGATTTCAGCTCCTTCTGGATTACTCGTGGCATGTCTCAGCTTGTGAATTCTTGCATTTACAACCCCGGTGTCTCTTTAATGAGGAATCTTGTTTATCCCAGTGTAAGTTCTCATGGTTTTGTGTTTTTGCTGTTCCGACACATCCTGCCTTTTCCTTCCACGCCCTCCCACCCTCTGTTTGTAGCCTGTCTCCCCCATGAGCCCCACGGGCTGTGGGAGTGATCCCAGGCAAGTGAGGCCCCCCAGGCTCTCCTCCAGTCACTGAGGGCACAGAAGTGATTCCAGAGAGTAACTGCAAGTACTTAATTTAGGTTCCTCTTTGTATTTCCTAACTTTAATCAGCTCTGTGTTGGTTATCTCTCCGCAGTGATGCTACAATATGTATTATCTACCTATACACAGTTACATTTGCATACATAAATATGTGTAACTACGTATGTATGGCTATATGCCCCAATTCCAGCTGCCTTGTGTCACCACTCACTTCTCACTGTCTTTTCCCTTCCTCAGCTAAAATCTGCTCTGGTTTTTCCAACTTGGCTTCCTCCTCTAATTTCAGCGTATGTCTTATTCATCCTCACTTGTGGTTTGGGCTTACAAACTCCAGCCTTCATGTCTAATATTTAGTGTCAGAAGCAAGAAAAGGCCAGTGAGAGATGAAGGGATGATGGATAGATGCAATGACCTGTGCTGGTACCGACATGTACACAATTTTGTCTTTGAATCCAGGGTTGCCTGGAAAAGTGTCACTGGAGGACGGATTTTGGAGCCCTGTGGCTTCATAACGTCAGGAGACGAATCTCTGTTCTTTGATTTCAATCATCATTAATCTTCATAAATCTTCAGGAGGGTTTAGCTTTTGTTTGAATGAATTTTGCAACTTCCAGAGAAAACAGAGGCGGGGGAGTATAATTGAGTGCTTGTTTAGTGCCAAATTCATCTTAAAGCCAGGGAATGCAAATTGCAAAGCAAGTGTTGAATTATATATGATTAAAACTACTTCAGCCCCTGCAAAGAAAAATAAAAAACGGCCTTTTTATTCACCAGTTAATCACGTACAAAAAAAGTGGATGGAACAAAAATGAACTTAATCACAGAAAAAGGGGTCACAGTTCCTGCTTGACATGTGGCTGGGATCCCCATCATAACTGTGCAGTGCAGAGCACGCTGGCATTTAAGTGCTTCAAAGAGGTACATTAAGAAGGGAGTTCATTGATAAATGACCCTTTAAAAATGGGTTGAGATTCTGTCCTTAGCAACCAATACTCAAGGTCTGCACAGTTGTCTTGGCCCGTCTTGGCTGCTCTCGTGTTTTGTAGGCAGAGCTGGAAGGTTTTCCAGAGCTTGGCTGCACGTGATGATGTGCAGGACAGATAAGAGCGTTGAAACCGCTGAAGGCAGGATCCAAATACTGTCCATTTTTGCTAACAATTGTTAGTCTGGCAGCAGTTCAAACTCAACACCCGTGGACTTTTCTGATCCAGCAAGTGCCACAGATCAAACAAGGAAAACGTAATTTTCTCCTCACTTCTGTACAGCAAGAACAGGGACCTGAAAACGACTCCTGGACCCTGCTGAACCAACAGCATCACACGTTTTTAGGGCTGTTTGATGCGATGGGCATCACAACTCCCCCGGAGAGCTTGATGAACTCCGTGTTCCGAGAACTCCGTCTTTGAAGGCATTGCCCTTATTTTGTTACTGGCAGAGTGGACAAGGGGATGCTGCGTGCTCTGCCTTCCAAGCCGCTCTGGACACAAAGGAGGGTGCAGAGTGAGCAAATGGGCTCAGCTTACCCTGGAACAGCAGTTCCCTCAGATCTCTGGCAAGGATGGCAGAGGAGGACACAGATCTCCAGCAGGTGTTGTCCGTGCTTTAAAAATCCAGCCACTTTTCTGCAGTTTGGTGCAAGTGTCAGCATTTGGTGGGAGCCAGTGGATAAAAACAGAGTGTTGGGAGCTGTGTTAGAGCCTGGTGAGGCAGGGAAGAGCTACCCAGGGAGTGCTGGTCAGGGACCCCTTCCACTATCCCGGTCCACCCTGGCCCTGAAGAGGGAGATGCCTTGTTCTGAGAGAGCCACACCACAGTCTTTATTCCCCTTCCATTTGTGCCTGTCTCCAGTGTGGTTTGTTTGACTTGGAGGTGCCTGCTCTCGTTTTTACAAGTCCACAGCAGCCACAAGGTCTCCCACGGATGGTGTCACAGGGACAGGGAACGGGAAGAGACTGCGTGCACGGCACCTGCTGCTCCAGCAGAGAAGGGAGGATGCAAGAGTTGTTTCTGACAGGTGCTTTTGTAAATAATTCCACTGCTGGGGATTAAACAGACCCTCCATAATCTGTCCCACTTTTTAACTTCCCATATAACATTTTTCTTAATCTTGAACTAAATCTCCCTTGCTGCACAGTTACTCAGAATTACTTCTCATCTCATGTCCCATGGCAGTGGAGGGATGTCTATCACTGTCCACATCTAAAATGTCTTATTTATGTATTTGAGTGCTCTGATCTTGTTTCTTCACAGCCTTCATCCTAAACAACACAAATCCTGCTCTTTCATCCTCACCTCAGCCTGCAAACCATTTATAATTTTAATAAAATTCCACTGGGATCTTGTCATCTTCCTTAACATGTGTTGTCCCATCAAAGGATGACCCAAACTCCAGCTAAAGCCTTACGGGAGCTGAGAAGTGCAGAATAATTGCTTCCTGTGATGAACACATACTACTTATGTCCCAGACCACATGTTTTCTGTTTTTCATCCTGTTTCTTTTCCCTGTTCAGCCTGTGACCACCTCTCACCCCATGGTCATATCTCCCTTGCTTCTATTTCCTAGTTTTGCTTTTCCCTTCTGTCTTTTCACACTCACATCTCCCAGTGCCACTTTTGCTTCTGGTCAGTGTCGTCCTCCTGATTTCATCCACTGCCTTAAACAGACCAAGATAATTTTGAATTCCAGTCTTGTCTTGCCCATTGCTTGTGACCCCCTCCTCATCTCATGTCAGCCACAAATTACAGAAATCTATTCTCTATTCCATCACTGGAGTCATTATGGGAATATTGAACAGTACCAGACTCAGTACAGACTCTCAAACACCTTCTTAGTCTGAAAATGTGTCTTTTCTGGTTTTGGAGCTCTGTATTCATGAGCACCCACTTGGCTGTAACTGCTCAAGAGGCCACTCACTCTTATGGCACCTCATATGGACCTGTGCCAAATAGCTTGGAGAGGTCAAATCACACGTCACCCCCTACTTTCCTGGACAGTCTTTCCCATGAGATTGATCTATGAGTCATCTGGTTCCTTTGCCTGCTTCTTTAAAAAGGGCATTTCTTTGTCCACTCCTTTGGGATCTCATTCTTCATAAGAATTGGAAAGATAAAGATATTACTTTTCTACCATTTCCTGTAGCTGATATACACAAGACTCTCTGACAGTTTTCCAGCAACCCCTGGGAGAATGTATTTCTGTGTAAGCAATTCTGTGGGGGAAGTGGATTTTAAAGCAGAATTTGGAGGGGAAAATCTCTTATTCTATGGAGACTGTGGTGGGACATGACAGAAGCAGCCTGGATGGCATTCTGAAGGTCTTGTCTCAAATTACTTTATCTCCTTGGAACTGCTGCCCATCTCATCACCCACCACGTGTTCTGACCTGTGCCACAGCAGAAGTTCAAGGTCTTGTTCCTGGTTATGTCAGAGAGAGAGGAACCCATGCCATGAATGCCAGATCCATTTCTCTTCCCGGTTTATGAGTCAGCACCTGCCCATCAGTGGATCACCAGCACAACCATCCCTCCCCTCACCCTCGGCCTCGCTCCGTCACCTCCCTCTTGGTGAACAGCTCCTCCATAGGAACTGGCTGCAGCCAGAGACTGCGACAGATGGAAAGATCTTTGTGAATGTGAAAAAGAATGTGAATCACTGGATGGTACCTGGAGCAGGAAGGTGATACACTGCAAGGACGTGTAGACCGGGGAAAAAGGAGTGCTGGGATTACAGATTAAGCTAAAACTTCAATAAACTGAAAATAAAATATGTCAGCAGTGTGGGTGGGTCACAGTCAAGTGATAGGTGAGGTTTGACTTATGAGGGGGTCATTAAAACAGAGGAATCTGATTGAAAATAAAAAGAAAGAAAATGAAACAGTGTTGAGATGTCTTTAACGGCACTGGTGAGCAAGGCACAGAAATCTGTGCTGTCAGATCCTAAGCCCTCCGTGCTTCAGCCTCCAGAAATGCTCCTCTGTTCATTCCCTTAACTCAGCAGAAGTTAAGGGAAGGGTTTGGACTATCTGCAAGCACTGAAAATAATTTTTTAAAATAGAAGTCACTGCAATATGCCTGCCCCCGGGAGCAGCAGGAAAGAAGGACAAGTCCCTCAGACTGAGATTAGATCCCAAACACTCAATAGGAATATTTAGAGAAAATATTTTCCCTTGTGTACCAAGGGAGATATTTTGAAGACGATGTCTGGAGATGTGAGGTTTTTCATGCTGTGATCTGCCCCTCGTGGGTCTTTGCAAATTGCCCTGACCAAGAAGACTTTGCAAGTCTGCATTTCCAATGCCCCTGATGGGACATGTTCCTTATAAAAATTTCCCTCTGGTTTTTAACTTGCTCCTAAGGTTTTTGTCAGGAAAGTGCAAGAAGTATTTGAAGGAAATAAGGACATTGAAATCGACATAGGCTGGGGGTGTGTGGGGGGGGAAGAAAGCAGCAAAAGGGTCAAAAAATGGGGCATGGCAAGAGAAATCTAACTTAAAATCAGAAATGTGGATATTTGGGAGAAAGTGTAAGTGAACTGACATATACACAGACTCTGGCCAAAGCCACGTGGTTACAGAAATGCTGCTTTGACAGCTAAGAAAGATTTGCAGGGTTTGGCTCCTGGAATGAAATGAGATGACTGTTCTTTCTGGGATGCTATGCAGAAGGATTCCAAGTGAAACAGGAGTGCCAGCGTGGACAGGGAGTTTTGCCAGCCAAAGAGAGGAAAGCAAGCACCTGAGTTTGGGCAAGCTGTGCCAGACAATCAGAGAACAGTCTGGGTTTTGAAGAGGCCTTTAAAGGTCATCTGTGCAACCCCCTGCAATGAGCAGGGACATCTTCCACTGGATCCCACTGCTCAGAGCCCCGTCCAACCTGATCTTGAATATTTCACCCGAGGATCAACCACCTGGCCAGTAAATCTCTCTGTGAATGGCTCAGGACAGTGTGACAGAACTCCTGTGCACTTTGGTGGAATTGTTTTCTCAAACACTTTGCAAAAGGCAGCTTCATGAATAGAGGGATGCCTCTGCTGCAGGAGATGTTAAAGAAAAATATTCAGGTAGGGCAAATGGATCACAACAAAAAATTGACCCCAGTTTCACTGTTCCTAAAGAAATAGCTCATTCACCTGTGAGAAGACAGGAGGGTGTTCAGCTTTCATTTTCCAGCTGCATCCATGGAGTTTGAGTAGTGCAAAGTAGGAGAACAGGAGCTGAGAGCAGCCACTGTCCTGGGGGTGTTTGAGGCATCGCTCTTGGATGCTGTGTGGAGAAAAGCACAGGCCATGCAAATCTGGTGGAAGAGATTTCTCTCATCTCGAACATCGCTGGGAATAAACCTCTGGAAGCCACGGCAAAAGAGAAGACACTGCAGAGAGCCACTGACGGTGTCACTGGAAGGTGTCACTCTGATCAATGCAGATCAGAGCTTTCTGTGACAGCACAGTGTACAGATGCAAGAATTAGCAGTGTCAGTGCTACGGCCCTGAGGGATTCTGTACAGTCTGTGAGATCATGAAAAATCTATTGCAGTGGCCACAAACGGACACAGGGATGGAGGAAATGGATGTGTGTGAAATGTGCCAAGAGTTTCTACCTTGGAGATGAAACCAGTGATGCTGGGTCAGATGTGGTGGACCTATGGGATTATCCATGGTACTCTGAGACTGCGTTATTAGAGACTCTTATATTAAGTTACGCTGTAGGAAACAATAAACCTTTATGTGGCACATATGGGCTTCCAGAAGTGGTAATTTTTTACATCAGTGCACAGTTAATTAATAGGACTTTGCAAGATTTTGAAGAGTTGGTGAGTGCCAGAACTCTTCAGTCAAATGATTTGAAGCAAAGTGGAGCTAAGGGAGTTTAAAAAAGTCTCAGATATTTAATTCTATATGTGTATAAAACCATTACAGTCACTGAGAAAGATCTGGATCTCACTCTGCTGGACTTAAGCAGACTGCCTTTAAGGCACTGGGTGTTGTTAGCTGAAATCTTGCTCAGAAAGATGGGAATTAGGCTGCCTTGCTTATCCAAATCTGGGCTGGGAAGCTGAGCTGATCTTGATGCACAGATAGAGAAATAAAAGTACATGTACAAAATCAAATGGTGTTTGAGGAGCTCAGTTACTTCAGACTCTGTGGCTGATGACCCCTGAAGGCTGCTTTAGATGAGCATAAACTGCAACACGAGAAGAATTTTTCCTTGTAAATGGAGAAGATGCAAAGGGTTTAATGATGAGGTTGGTCTAGGAAAGAGACCAAGAGAACGTGTCAGCATGTGTTCCAGTATCCAATCACAATATGGGCCAGAGAAACTTCTCTTTTAAAGATAAATCTTGCTCCGGGTGTGGACTGTTGAGGAACCCCAAACACCACTGTGCTGAGCTCCTCAGGGATCTCCGTGGCTGCAGTTAAAGGATATTCAGTTATCGCTGCTCTGCCCTGAGCAGTGCAGCCATTTGGAGAGCAGGGACACGCTGTACCAGGAGCTGCAGCACACAGCACTTCCTTTCCTTGAGGACTGGAGAATCAGCCCATGGCAATTACTGATCAGGAGCTTGAACACGTAACCCCAGTGGGGGAGAGTGTTGTGAGTGTCCAGCACGTTGCTGATAGCACGAACACTGCTTTGCTTAAATTATTCCTTAGTTCTCCCAGTTTCCCCGTATACAGACCTCCCTTTGTCTTTGCACGCCTCTGCACATGACCGAGCCCCCTTTTCCCATGCTTCTGGCATCTGCAGAATGCTCCTTACCTTGGACTTACATCCTTCTGCTTGTTCCTTACCTTAGACTTATATCTAGGACTTGGAATTTTGATGTCCTTTGTGTGTGACAAATCCATCTGATGTGGCACTTGACGACATGGGTCAGTGGTGGCCTTGGCAGTGCAGGGGGAATGGTTGAACTTGGTGATCTTAAAGGGCTTCTCCAACCTAAATGGTTCTATGATTCTATATGCAGGTCAGATATTAGACTTGAAGCCACAGAAAGACAAGGGAACAAACCCCTTGCTCACCATCATCTTTCAGGTGAACAGGGACATGTCTGGGCCCTGCCCAGCACATGGGGATGTCTCTGGATGAGGAACATGACAGGACAGAGATGGGAAAGAAGATCACAAGGTGATGTGATTGAGCAGACCCAGGCAGAGTTAGACCAAAGAAGGAGCTGTCCTGGTTCTGAGTTTGTTTTGCTCTGCCTCAGCAGAGAATCTTTATGTCTTTACCATCAGCCAGGACATTTTAAAGTCAAATTTAGGTGAAACTTACAGTCTTATATATCTTCTCTAAGTACTTAAAGATCACCTCTGGCCTTTGAGACCCCAGTTGTCCTTACTACTCTCTGCTGGATGTGGTCTCATCTTGACATACAAGAAGCTGATATCCAGAGACCACCAGTTATCCCACAGGACGGGATGCTTATCTTTTAGGCACCAGTGTTAAGATCCTGGTGATCACAAACCCCATTCACCCTGTCTGGTATAACTGCCCAGCTTTGGGAGTGGGAGAAGAACCTCTGTTCCAGCAGAAATCAGGGACTGAAGCTTCCCAATGCACCAATATCATGGTGTCCCCAAATTTCAGCAAGGAATGAACGTGACATAGATCATTTTCTCTGCCAAAACTTGTAGCTAGTTGTGTGATCTGTGTTTCAGATACCCAGCATTTCAGAATAACTTGTACCCACTTTGGGACTTCATGGATCCTCAAAAGTTCTAAGCCTTCTTCCTGGTCTGATGGATGAAACATTTGGAATAGATGCACAGCTATTTGCAACCAGGCCATGCACTGAGCGTGATGGTCTGATTTTCATCCTCCTTTCATAAGAATACTGTTCAGAGCTGATTTGCTGGTTAGCCTGGCTGAGTCAGTCTAGCAGGATGGGGCATTCCAGAGGCATCTTTCGAAAACAAAGGCTGAAGCCTTGTCAGAAAGCATGCGTTAGTGTAGGAGAGTAATGATATCTAGGGAGACTTCACCCCAAGTCATCATGAGGGTTTTCATGATGAATTCCGTTCTCCTTAAGGGTAATGGAGACATGATACAACTTGTCATGGTATCTGGGTGTCATGTATAAATCTGTGATAAACAGCAAGACAGATCAGAGGAATGTTTTCTTCTCAGTTTGAGTCCATACAGCGAGTAGATTGTCTTCTACATGGATCAGCGATCAGAGGCGAAGGAAATAGCCAGTGAATGTTACTGTGTTTATTTGTATCTCCTCAGTACCTGTAAAGTCCCGTGTGGATGCACCGATCAAATACAGACAAAAGATTGCTCACAATGTGGAAGGAGGGGGAGAAAGGTCAGAACTGGAGGTACAAAGAGTCAGGCAGCACATTTTTAATGCCTGCTCGAGACACGCAGCACATTATTGGCCTGAACTTTCCAGTATTGCTTTAACACCCTCAGACTTTACATTCCTGAGATGTTCTCAGCAAATTCCACTACCCCAGTGCTGGCTGGGAAGGATCACTGGGAAAAGATCAGTTTGCAGTGTGGGATTCATTATGTGTGTGTTATGTTTGTAAAACCATGGAAGTCCACAGAGGACTGTCAGCAGCAAGTGGTGCTGTCCTCTTCAGGTGAGCTGCTCTGAGTTAACACTGGGGCAGCCCTCAGAGTGGTCATGGGGCTGGAGCATGGAACGTGCGCTAAGCTCAGGGCAAGACAGGTGGGAGGGAAGGAAACTTTCCCTTGCATGGAGAACGGCATCCCAAAGGAGGTTTCTGGGCACTACAAAATCCAGGTGACAGCTCTAAGTTCTGCACGAGGCATGTGGGATCTTGTGGGAGGACTGTTCTCAAGCAGGGTGGGGGAAGAAGCACGGTTATGGCAGAGGTCTTCATTGGGGCTGCTCTGCAGGTGTTTCAGCAGCAAATGGGACGTGACATTTGAGCTGTGTACGAGAGTTTGTTCCTTGTGTGATCCTGAGCATTTGGCTATAAAATCATGACATGAAAACACAGTTTAAACAAGGTTTAGCAGGGGCCACCTGCATTAACCACCTGGGCCCATTCATGCATAACTATTGGTTTATGGATATTTGGGAAATGCTAGGAATATTTCTTCAAGACTCCCTTTTCCATCATTTTTCACTCCAGGACAACTGTTTGTAATAACTTGTTTCTGAGGGAAGTTCAGATGTTCTGCATATCAGACAGTTGCCTATTAACAAGTACCAACATTTAGTTTGGTGTTTGATTTAATCTGACCCGGGCTGTGAGGATTGTCCTGTTCAGGCCATTCCTACCAGCTGAACACGGAAGGATGCTCTGGTGCCCACTCCATGTTTCTGCCAGTGTCTCTCACACCAGCATGGGATGCAAGTACTCCTTGCAGTGTCCTCTCCCAGCCATTTGCATGGCCTGTGTACTGGCTGGAAAACCAGCTCTGGCACAAAGGCCAGGCTGGGCAGGGCTTGGAGCAACCTGATCTAGTGGAAGGAACTGGAGGGGCTTTAAGGTCCCTTCCAACCCAAATCTTCTGTGTTTCTGCAAAGACAACCATCCACCTTTGCAGGCAAAACAAAGCTAACGTAGAAGGGTAATAAACCACTCCTGTTGCTTTCTTTGAGGTTTTGGGTGGTTATTCTCCTGTTAGCTGCAAATATTGTAAAAGCAAACACCAAATGTTTTGGAGCCAACAGCTTGTCGTGGAAATAGTGTTCATCACTCCATAGACTGTGGGTGAATCACAGAATCATGGAGTCAGTGAGGTTGGAAAAGACCTCCAAGACCATCAAGTCTATCCTGTGACTGATCCCCACCTTGTCACCCAGCCCAGAGCACTGAGTGCCACCTCCAGGCCTTCCTTGGACACCTCCAGGGATGGGGACTCCAAACCTCCCTGGGCAGCCCCTGCCAAGGCCTGAGCACCCTTTCCATGAAGAAATTCCTCCTGGTGTCCAACCTGAGCCTCCCCTGGCACAGCTTTCAGGCCATTCCCTCTCCTCCTGTCCCTGTTCCCTGGGAGCAGAGCCCGACCCCCCCAGCTGCCCCCTCCTGTCAGGGACTTGTGCAGAGCCACGGGGGCCCCCCTGAGCCTCCTCTGCTCCAGGCTGAGCCCCTTTCCCAGCTCCCTCAGCCACTCTTCACAGGACTTACTGTCTACACCCTTCCCCAGCCTCATTGCCCTTCTCTGGACATTCTCCAGCCCCTCAAATCAGGAGTGTAAAAGATTCATGCCTAATTCACATATAAACTGCAGGGGAGGGGGACGTACCCCAAAGCCCCAGGTGGAACTGGTGTGGTTCCTCCTAAAACATCTAAACACCAAGTGTTGGTTGAGTAACAAAGGGAGAGTGACAGGACTCCACGTTGGTGCTGTCCAGGCATTTTGTTCACTGTTTCCAGCCCACATGGAATCACCTTCACACTGCTGTACCCCAGGCACAGCTGCATTTCCCTGAGAAAGGAAATTATCTCCTTGGAGGAGAGTCCTGCTCCAAGCCCTGCTTGGTCAGCAAAATGCACTTTGAGACACCTGTAGGAGAAGAACTGAGGGTCTGTTAAAATGGGAAGAGACAGGTTTTTCTCTTACTCCCACACTTTAGGAGTAACTCTGGGTAAATGGCACTGAGATAAGAGTGAGCAGAAACAGATGTGGAGCACAGCTACAAACAGGATGTGAAAATAAACTCATTACTCCATCTGCCCACCGTAAACAGCGTGAAATTAGCAGTGAGTGAGGAATAAAACTCCAGACAAATGGCCTTTTAAAGGGAGAAGAGGGAGCCGGAAGGGCTGCTATTAGAAAAGCAGAGGCATGGAAAGCCCAAGCCACACACAGCTCGGTGCATATCCTGATTCCCTGGTCAGTCAAGGAGGAGGAAAGTCCTGCGGCACAAAGCCTGCAAGGAGCTATTTTTGAAGGCAAAACCAGAAAGGCCAGTCCATCTTTGGGAGAGAAGTCCTAATATTGCTCTTGTCCCTGCCTGTTAGGAAGCACCATCAATTTTATAAGTCACGGAGATTTATTTTTTTCCCTAAGAGGTACTGTCTTAATGTTGCATAAAATTACTCTCTGAGGGGCAGTGTGAGGAGAAAAACGTGGTGTTATGTTGTCTCAGTTGCAAAGACATCGCTAACAATAAAAGCCCCTGAATGATTTGGTTTTTAAGTGACACAATTACGGAACGGGTCATTCGTGACACTCCAAGTGGCTTCAAGCACCTCTGTCATAAAGTCTGAATGGGGGTGTTTTATGCTGTGGGTTTGGGCTGTAAATACTCACCCCTGGCCTTTGTTCTATGAAGCAAGGCTCAGTTTGAGGATATATTTACTTAAAATTTTGCAGGAAAATTTCTCAAATGGTCAATCTGCTTGATTTATTGAAAGTGAGATCCCGAAGTGTTTTACAGCTTTTACAGGCTGGTTGTGTTTATAACCATCCTGGGGAGTATCTTCTGCAATTCATGTAGCGGAGAAAGGGAAGGCAGGTCATAATTTCTATTTTAACCTACTTTTCTAGCATCTGACAGGACACTGACAAAGTCATCTCTTCTAGAATGCAACCTGCTGGGCTTTATCCTCATTCAGAGGAGATCCTTTGGAGAAAGCCAGAGTAAAATAAGGCCAAGTACTTTTTTTCTTTATTCCTATGGATTCTGCTCAGATGTGTTCTCTAGCTCATTTTATGGATCTCAGTGAAATTGCAAATTGCCCAAATGATATTTCAAGGGAACTGGTTCCCTGTGTTCGAAGTTCTTCAGTATATGAGAGCCCAAGGCAGAGTTTCCTACATGTTGGAAATAATTTCTCTCTCCACTTTTGGCAGATCCAAACAAGCCTTGAGTGCTAAATAAACCAGGTCTATGAATAAATCAGGGGCAGGAGAACTCAAATTTGAGATGGTGTGAGATTTGAAATACCTGAAAGCTTGACGTTGGCCATGAGGCACTTTGAAATAGTCTGCAGTTAGATGAAAGGTTTTGCATTTGAGAGGTTTTTCATTTGAGATTCCTTTGGGATATTTCAGGAGGAAACCTCCTGGTGGGTTCACCCAAAGTTTGTAATAAACATAATTGAAGTATCTGAACTCCAGCTGCTACTTTCTACTCTAATCAAGAGCAACGGAGGCAGCTCCTGCTTAACAAAAACACTGTGACTGCTGAGGGAACAGAAATGGATTTACTGGGCTCGAGTGCTGAACTGGGAGGTGCAGAAATTAAGGAGAGGTAGTAGTTGGAAGGCAGAAAAGGGGACTTTATGAAGACATCAGTCGAGTCTTGGAGAAAGCAGAGATTTCATGAAGCCCTCAGAGATGGAGATCAGGGACTCACATTTTTCTCAGGAAGCAGCATTTTCTAACATTGTCCAAGGTGGGTCTCACCAGAAGCAGACACTGGAGGGAGTCAAAAAGCAAAGTCTTTTCTATCCTTACACTTCTGGTTCCTATCCAAAGGGAAGACAAGTTATGTTAGAGACAGAGAGTTCCTTTGGGAAGTATTTGAGAAGTTCTCCTTCAAGGTCATGACCGCAGTTTCTGTTTTTATAGTAGAGCAGGGTCCAAAATTACTGTACAAGCACTGGAACTGATTCTCCCCTTCCATAAACCAGGTTTGGCTCTTCCTCACTCTCCCAAGCCACGGTGCAATCATGCCTGACCTATGTCAAACGCTCCAGAGCATCTCACCAGCTGGAAGGGGTGAGATTTGCCTTGTCCTGACCCTGTCACCTCTCTGCCCCCTGGATGCCACACAACCATGTCCTGCTGAGCACGGCTGAGCCGCTGGCCCTGCCCTTTGCCAGGAGCAGCAATGCAGCCGTGAGCCTTGGGGTGAGCGCTCCCCAGGAGTCAGTCTGGGTGTGTCCAGCCTGCTTTAGCGAGGAAGAGCAATAAATAACAAGATTGGTCTGCTCCAGGCACTGGGGCACAGCACCAGCGAGCCCCGATGAACTAATTTATTGGTGTACGCATGGCAATAACATCTTCCTCCCATGCTTTGGGCTCTCCTCTCCGAATGGGGAACAGAGCATTTTGTGTTGGTAAAGGAACTCTGAAGAGAATTTACAAAAGCTTGGAAAAAGCGAAGACAGAAACAGTAGGAGTCCTGGGGAGATGGTGACAGTGAATAAGGGCCAACTCCTGGGACACATGTGGGCTGACTACATGTCAGAACACCCACACAGAGCCATTTATAGCTCCAGGAAGGTGTAGGCACAGGTAAATCATTTTCAAGGAGCAGAGGCCAGGGTCTCCATAGCATTGGGCTACTGTTAACTTTGGAGGGCAGAAATGAGATAGAGAGCTGGGGAAGAAAGGATCTGACAATATTTTTGTGTTCCAAGAAGGAAAAATCAATCACCAGGAACTGGTCAAGTTTCTGTCACTTATAATCCTGCTACCAGGCTGATCCTGTCATAGAACCATGGAATGGTTTGGGTTGGAGGGGACCTCAAAGGTCATCTGGTTCCACCCCTCTGCTATGGGCAGGGACACCTTCCACTATCCCAGGTTGCTCAGAGCTCCTTCCAACCTGGCCCTGAACACTTCCAGGGATGGGGCATCCACAACTTCTCTGGGCAACCTAGAAGAAGAAGACTGTGGGAGACACAATGTATTTCCCACCTGGGCTTGCTCCATGACCCTGACGGCGCCTCTCCGGTTTCCTTGCAGAAGGCATGGCGGAAGCTGTCGGCTCGAGCAGGGACTGCCTGCAAGCAGGGGAGTCCTGCACCAACGACCCCGTGTGCAGCGCCAAGTTCCGCACGCTCCGGCAGTGCATCGCGGGCAACGGGGCCAACAAGCTGGGCCCCGACGCCAAGAGCCAGTGCCGCAGCACCGTGACGGCCCTGCTCTCCAGCCAGCTCTACGGCTGCAAGTGCAAGCGCGGCATGAAAAAGGAGAAGCACTGCTTGAGTGTCTACTGGAGCATCCACCACACGCTGATGGAAGGTCAGTAGAACGGGGCACTCATTTCTGTTGGTCTTCCTAAAAGGGAATTGCTCACGGGCCTTTCGACAGAGCTCCCTGGCTGTGAAGTTGCTGCAAAATACCCCTGTATTATCCTGTTCCATCTCGAGACATACCGATAGGACCCAAGGGAACAGCATGAAGCTGTGTTGGAGGGGGTTAAGTTGGATATCAGCAAAAGTTCTTCCCCCAGAGGGTGCTGGGCACTGCCCAGGCTCCCCAGGGAATGGGCACGGCCCCAAGGTTGCCAGAGCTCCAGGAGTGTTTGGTTAACACTGTCAGGCACAGAGTGGGATTGTTGGGCTGTCCTGTATAGGGCCAGGAGTTGGACTTGAGGGTCCCTGTGGGCCCCTTCCAACTCAGGAGATTCAATTATCCTATTGATCCCCATGGTATTGACATTTTGGGCAAAGCAGTCCTGAAAACCTGAGACGCCTCCTTTCTTTTATTTTAACCCAACCTCTCTTTTATGACATTCCCAATATACATTGAGATCTTTTGCTGGAGAAATGCACAGCATATTTTGCATCTGTGTATGTTAACCAAGACCATGAACACCATAGATTTTATAGAAACACTACATAAAGCACAGGCATTGAGGAAAAACAGCATGAACGTCAAAAAAATCACTCTCTTAGAATGTCTCAAATACACCAGTGTCTTTGGGTTAGTGAAGATTTGGGGCTGGTGACATCGAGTTGGAACTTAAAGTGTTCCCAGAGCCAGTATTCAATAAGTTTGGATTTTGACGTTTTTTAAGAGTCACCATAAAATTGCACCTCAGTGGCCATAACTCTTCCTTGTCAGGCTGGTGAGTATTTTATGCACCATGAAAATTAAAATGGGGAATAAAACAGACCCTTCCAGCCATGGGCTGTGACATAGATTAATAAAACACTGCTGGCTGAAACCTGAAAGGAAAAGTGCAAGGGTGAAACCACAGGCCAAAAGGCCAGCAAAACAAAGAGGATGGAGACTACAGTGCACAGGCTTGCCAGGATGGAAACTGGTTGACCAAATTCCTGGGAAGCTTTCAGGTGCCACAGCTTGCAGGGTGCAGAGCATGGTGCTGTGAACGGGCTGGGGAAATACAACAGCTCAGCACCCTCCAGCATCTGGTCTTTCCCAAAATTATGTGCCGGATTTGTTTCCATTGAAGTGAAGCCCGGGGAAGAGGTGGCAATCCAGCTTCTCCATCCATCTCAGTGGGTGGCATCACAATTCCTTCCCAGCTGACCTTCACAGCTCAGACTTTGGAAGCAGGTCATCTGTGACATGGCTGTGTAGGACAGTGCTGTCATGAGGGTTTCCAGCTCTGGGACACAGAGGGTGGGTTTATGTTGGAAGGGACCTGAAAGACCATCCAGTTCCAAGCCCCTGCCATGGGCAGGGACACCTTCCACTAGAAGGAGGAGGAGAGAGAGGCTGGCAAGGAGTGCTGAGAGCAGGCAGGGGCCAGCTGTGGCTCTCCAGATGCAGAATAGGAGTTTGGTGCTGGATGGACTCCCTGCCCAGTGGTTTGGGACTTCCACCTTGGGAATGACTGGGAGAGGGCTGTTCTTGGAGGCTGACAAGAGCTCTGCTCCACTTCTCTGCTGTCGTGTCCTGAGCCCCACACTTTTGCAAACAGCTAACTTCATTTGCAATGCAGATTCACACACCAAACTTTGATTTCCTTGCCTTAATTTCCCCAGGGGGATATATTTCGTAGCAGTCACATGTTTCAGAGTCCTTACACATGTTTAACTGACTGAGAAGGGAAGCCAATCCACACGGTCCATGTAGAGCTTTGTTTCTCAATCACACATACCCAGGAGGCTGCAAAAAGCTTCCTAGAAGCCCTCTTGCAAAAACAATTGTGGAAGTGCGTGCTCAGGGAATTTACAAAGCACACTATTTACTCAGCTTCTCTTGAGCACACCCGTGTTTGGCCACCTTCCCATTTAGAGACACAATAACATGATGACAACCCAATAACAATTCTCTGATAAGGTGCTTTATCATCAGGACATAAAATTGCTATGCTGGAAAATACAAATGGACCCCTCTCCAGTCAGTAATGATGCAAGATATTTCAATGAAGGTGTAAAGCCGCCCCATAATGCACCTGTGGTAATTGCACAGGGCTGTGGACACTGGGAGCCATTTCTTCCTGCCCGCAGCTGGAGGTCAGCATATGCCTGGAGCGTGAGGGTGGATGGTCCTTTTATCCCAGCCAGTACATCTGCTGCTGCTGTCCACATCCATCTAATAAAAAAACCCAACAGATACAGAGCTGTTTGCTCCAATAATATTCCATGGTATCCATCAGGATGATGGGGCATTACAGACCATTGCACAGTTGAAAGGGAAGCACCAGTTGAATAAAATCAGCTACCCAGAGACTTAAAAACGAAGAGAGGAAGTTTCTGCTGGAGCTGTGGGTCATTAGCTCTATGCCAAGTAAGAAAAGTCTGTTGGCAAGGAGAAAGGGAGAGGTGACAGTAAATATGGAGTGTCTTTGTCACACACATAACCCTGTGCACTGCCCTGTCTGTGTCCTAAAAAGAGGTGAGGACCTTTGACCCAGGGAGGGACTTAGAGGAAACAGCAATAATGGTGATGGAAGCCTGGTGTGTGTAGGGAGCTGGTGGTTTGAACTCTGCTCATGAGCAGGAGCCTGTGCTGCAGCCTGGTGCCCTCTCTGGCAATCCCTGCAGAGTGCCACAGGGCCTGGGCTACACAGAGCTGCAACTCAACAGGTCCCTGACAGGCTGCCCGACTCCAAAACGGAGATATATTTTTAAAAGCCAGTTACATTCTATTCCCGTCTCCAAGGATGTGTCCACACACCTGTTCCCATGACTCTGAGCATCCATTTACTTGTGGCCTTTACAGCATAGTCTCCTTGGACCCACCAAACAATCCTTCACTGCAGATGTTGAACCTTGTGCATCTCAGCCACCCCTCAGGAGCCTCATCTGCCTTCTCACCAGTTTCTCTCTTCCCCCAGGCATGAATGTTCTGGAGAGTTCCCCTTATGAGCCGTTCATCAGGGGCTTTGATTACGTCCGGCTGGCATCCATCACTGCAGGTAGGTGGGTGGGACGATGCTCTTACACCTCCTGGTGTAGGGAGGGAGGGAACTGGCTGTGGGGTCAAGCGCTACAGACAGGGAAGTCCTTTGTGTTCCCTTGTGAGCACTGCATGGATCAGGTCTAGCAATTGTTTTTCCAAGGAGTTGCCTCTGGTTCCTGTGCTAAACTGTTACATGCTCTGGGAAAAACCACTTGTGATTTTTGTCTTTTGGATGTTTGATGTCAGTGTTACCATAAAGGACTGCCACTTAAAGATGTGGTACAAAGACCCCTTCCAATGACCCATCCCAGGCAGACTCATTCTCCATAGCAGGTGGATGATCTGTTCCACACAAACACCTCATCTAACAGGAGCTGCTTGGGTGCTGTTAGGTTTGAGAAGGTGCTTCCACATCAGTCACGGGATCAAACTCCGCAGGAAAAAAGGTCAATAACTCAACCTATATGTTGATCCAAGCCACAGCCTTTAACCACCTGCCCTGAGGGCCACCTCAGGACCCAGAGACATGTTCTGCCTCGTAATCCTGTTAACAGCTGAGCAGAGCTGCCTGACACCTTTTAACTCCTCCAGGGCTCAGCAGTTCAAAGGTCAGTGTGGCTGCCAATAACCCGTCCATCACCAGTGGCACAGCTGCCACCACAACCAGCCTATGCTCCACAGCTGTGGGAAGCTTTACCAAGAGTAGTTTTTTTACCAAACTGCCTGTCTGGGAGCAGGTAATGTGCTCCTCCGGTGTCTCTGGCAGATGTGCCCAAACAGCTTTTCCAAATGTGTGCCTTGCTCTGGGGTGGCATCCACAGCTGGAATGCACCCAAACGAGGAAGGAGCAGCATGTCCCTGCAGCTGGTGAGTGTCTGCAGTCCCCCCATGGCCAGGCACTTGTTGGGTGAGAATGTCCAGGAGCAAGTTAACCCACCAGCCCTGGGCAACTGGAGCAGAGGGGATGGGAGGTGCTCCCTGACCTTGCTCTTACTGACTCCACCTGGCAGATTGGCATGTGGACAGGGAATTTTGTTTGCTGGGTCATGGTTTTCTTTACTGGAGTTTTCCCCCTTCTGCTGAGTCCTAGAAAGCTTCAGAGCATGGGGAAATCTAGGGATGGGCATTTTTATGCACGGTTAACACACACTCATGCTTTTAAAGCAAGTTGAAATAGGTTGTGCAGCAAAGCAAATGGGCCGACATCAGCAGGGATTCTTCAGAGGACTTGGCATCCACTTAGGGACACAAAATTTCTTAACCTTTTTGTCCTTATTTATACTAATCAAAATCTTCTATAACATAACTTACGACCTGCTGCCCTCTGCCTATCCAGTGTCCAGGGCCATATGGTCAGCAATGCCAAAGGACCCTCTTTCAAATCTACCAAAAAGAAATCCCAAGAACTTGTTGAAACATCAGACACCTCTGTGACCATAGGCCACGTGAAAGCAACAGGTACATTAAACCAAATTTTACATAAACAATATAGGGCCACTATTAAAACTGTACAAATGGAACCATATCCCTCCACTCTAATTGTAGCAGTGATTTAAAAAGCACATCCACTGGTGTTGCGTGGGAAGAGGAGAAAATCCAGCATGTTCCCTGTGATTTATTGGCTGGATGGGTAATGAAACCCTTCCAAGTAACTGTTTCCTACACGTTAGCTGGCAGCTCCCCAGCATAAACCGATGCTCGGACAATATTCATCTCTGGGCACTTTTAAAGGGAAGTATTTAGTGATGGGAACACACCAAGCAAAACTTTCACCCATCATAAAATAACTGAAAAACTTGGAATTTGACTTCCAGCTCAGTGTAAGCAGTGGGGGCAACAGGAAGGGAAAAATAAATGCTGGGAGAAGGAGCCTCTGATAAAGTCAGGGATATAAAGGAGGGCAGCCAGCTCTGAAGTGCTCAGGGAGACTGTCAGTGTTTAACACTTGTCAGCAGTGACTGGCTGGTTTTAACTCCCAAAGATAGGCTTGACTCTGCGTTGGGAATTTTTCCAGGGATTTTTCCTCAGGGAAAAAATCTTTCTCTGCTGGGGAGAAAGTCCTTCTGGTGTGCTGCAGGTCATGATTTTAATTGAGAGAGGTAAAAACCAGCTTCAAATTCATTTTCTCTCTCCAGTTTGAAGGACCCTTGTTGTTGCTGTGTCTGGTTTCTTGCGGTGGCAGGGCAGGCCGCAACAATCCCGAGAGCGCCGCAGGACATTCCTAGGGAGAGTGGGAGAACCACTTTCCCGCAGCCTTTCGGCAGCCCGAGCTATCTCAGTTCATTGTCGGCTCACAACAACGCGGTGGCGGTGAAGGAGGCGAGAAGGCTCTTGCATGGAGACTGCAGCAGGTCTTTATTCCATGCTAACTCTCCAAGGCCTAGGACCAGCACACGTGCCAGCCCCCATAGGCAGAGGGCTGGCACATGGCTAGAGCCCAGAGAGAGAGAAGCTGGTGGCTGCTGAACCCCAAGGCAAAAAGAGACTGATTCTGGAATTCACAGTCCCGATCTTGGGGAACAGGGGGGCGGTACAAGGGCAGAGTTAGGATAACAGAGCCAATAAGGAGAACCTGAGGGAGTGGTTTGGACTAGAGATGGGGGAAGGGGAAAGGCACATGGAAAGGTAGGCAGGATATGGATCGGGGTCCACAACACTTGTCTTATCTGTTCGATCAGACACAGTCTGATGTTTCCACTGACTCCTGCCAGGGACTCTGGAGCATTTTTCCCCTCTATAAAACAGGCCCCCACCCACCTTTGAAGGATTCCTACAACCAGTGTTGGACAAATACCTTTTCCTCTTCCTCTTCCCCATATTTACAGAGAAGGCTGTTGGCGTATAAACTCATGAGATCCTTCCTTTCCCACTGAAGATGCTGTTTTTCTCATCCATCACTACAGTTTTTGTTTTATTTTCCTGACTTTTCCCCTTGCTGCAGGTTTTCTCCACCTTCCCTGCATCCCACAGCACACCTCTGCTCTCCCACCCAGACCGAGACATTCTTTCTCCTCTTGTTTAGGAGGGTGGAAATGCAGGGTGATTTTGCTGAAGTCAGCGAAGGGTGACCCTGCAAAGGGTGTGGGGAGAGACCCACGTGCGCTCACATCCAGCCAGCACCGGGTCCCAGGGGCACGAGGCTGGATGGTACCTTGGACCCCACCCTGTGAAGGCACTGTCACTACTTAGGACGTGGGGATACTGGGTCGGACTGGGGCACAGTGCAACCCAGACAGGTCTTGCTTAGCTGGGCAGATCCTGGGGTGAACAAAGCAGAGCTGCTGCCAAAGCCAGACATGACCCTCCAGAGGCCTAAAGAAACTCACTGCCCGGGGCAGTGAGTCGGAGGTGCCAGGAATTAGTGCAGACCACGCAGGTATCAGAGACCCAGCTTTGCCACTGACTCAGTCTTTGACCTTGAGCAACTTGTGGAAACAGAAGGTCTTCTGGAGACCCAGCACTTGAGTGGATCCACTCATGGCCATAGGCAGATGCACTTTCTAATGCCTGCTGTCTTCCAGGCCTCAGGCTGGTTAATTAGCATTAGTAAAGTGTTACCGGATGTCCAGATTAAGGCAAAATTCATTTTATTAAATATATGAGCTTGGTGAAGTGAGCTCTGAGGGGTGAAGTCTGCTATGTAACTGTGGCACTTGGGAAAAGATGAGTATGGAAAGGGGATTTGATCCTACCAGGACACAGAGAGCAAACCCACACCACACCCTGGCCGCTGCCTTCCTGGAGCAGGTGTGGTCTCAGCGGGGTGGCCGTGGATGGGAGCAGGGTGGGGGTGAGGGTCTCAGGGGCGGTGCTGCTGCCAGGGAGGTCAGCGCAAAACCGCCTCCCCTTCTCCCACCGCCCCACAGGGTCTGAGAATGAGGTGACGCAGGTGAACCGGTGTCTGGACGCCGCCAAAGCCTGCAACGTGGATGAGATGTGCCAGCGGCTGCGGACCGAGTACGTCTCCTTCTGCATCCGGCGCCTGGCCCGGGCCGACACCTGCAACCGCTCCAAGTGCCACAAGGCTCTGCGCAAGTTCTTCGACCGCGTGCCCCCGGAGTACACCCACGAGCTGCTCTTCTGCCCCTGCGACGACACGGCCTGTGCCGAGCGCCGGCGGCAGACCATCGTCCCTGCCTGCTCCTACGAGTCCAAGGACAAGCCCAACTGCCTGGCGCCTCTGGACTCCTGCCGGGAAAACTACGTCTGCAGGTAATGTTCACCTGCAGGGTCCTCCCGGGGTGCACCATCCCACCACAGCCCACTGACAGGCCATTGCCTCGGCGGCCCCGTGACCCGTGTCCTTGTATCCTACAGAACGTGTTAATGGACAGAAGATGTGAGTTGATCATGCTGAAGTTCTTTAGACATTTTCTATGGATTTTTGGCTTTGGTCCTAGAGAAGGACCTGCTATGGAAACAGTTCCAGGAAGGTGCAGGCTAAGCAGGAATATGGGGCAGGGGTCCTTAAAGCCTCTTTCACCAATCCATCTGCCTCACTGTCCCTCTTTCCTAGCCCAGAGCATCCTCAAGGAGCACCCAAGGTATCCTGGCAGCCACGGACACTTGTGAAGGCCTTAAAACCATGTTTGTTTCTTTGCTTGTTAAACTGGAAAAACTAATCTATATATGTATAAAATACACCCTTCTGCTGCAAGGCTGAGTGCTGGGGAGACCTTATAGCACCTTCCTATTCCTAAAAGGAGCCTACAAGAGAGCAGGAGAGGGACTTTGGACAAGACCAAGAAGTGACAGGACAAGGGGGAATGGCTTGGAACTGGAGGGTAGATTTAGATGGGATGTTGGGAAGGAGTTCTCAGCTGTGAGGGTGGGCAGGCCCTGGCACAGGGTGCCCAGAGCAGCTGTGGCTGCCCCTGGATCCCTGGCAGTGCCCAAGGCCAGGCTGGACACTGGGGCTTGGAGCAGCCTGGGACAGTGGGAGGTGTCCCTGCCATGGGCAGGGGGTAGAACAAGATGATTTTTAGGTCTCTTCCAACCCAAATCATTCTGTAATTCTGTGATTTGGTGATTCTATGTTTTGGTGATTGCAGCAGGACTCTCAGAGTCCCAGTGTCATTCCAGATCCACCGCGCGGTGTGTGGCCAGCCTGGTTTGCTCCTCTGTTTCCATCCAGCCCCAGTCACATGCACACAGACCCATTCCTTGTGCATACTCACAGCAGAACCCCTTCAGTGCTTTTCCTTTGGCTGTACTATTTTCACCCTCCCTGTTTCTCAAAAAGTCTTTGATATTCCAGAAGGTTAATGCACATAGAGCCTTTGGGAGCGGAGCCCACCTGGCAGTGAGAGATGTAAGACAATAACAGCACCACGGGGGCCTCAGCCCAGTGCCCTGCGTGCAGCTGGGCCATGAGCAGACACCTGGGGAAGAGCACAAGAACAAGTGTAGGACACACCTCCCTGTATTGTCCCAGTCTCTAATTGTTGTGGGGTTTGGGACTTCCTAAGCTGAACTTCCAGCAGCCACCCCCTACCAGCACATCGTCTTTTAATTACAATGAAAATATTATGTATTTTCACAAAGGGAGGTGAGAGCAGCAGCATCCTCTTGGAAGCACGGAAGTACAAATACCCTCAGCACTCTGCACCCCAGAAACATGGAGGCGAGAGAACGACTGAACTATGCAGAAGTAGACTCTGAAAGATGCAAAGCCCCTGGGCTGACCAGGCCCTGCTCAGATGTTGTCCCCTGGCTACCCAGGGAATCCAAAATGGATGGGTACTGCCCTCTTTCTAACATGACAAGAGGGCCCAGTGGGGATGAAGAGGTTCAAAGGGGAGAGTGTTGCTCCCCAGAAGCCTGGAAACTATTTCTTGCAACCAACACAGCTGTTAATTATCTGGTCCCTTGGTTTCTGAATATATAATATAAAATATCCTCTAGAGACACAGAGGGAGCAAGAGGTTGACATGTGACCTGGTCAAAGCCAGCAGTGCAGAATCCACAAGGAGAGTCAGGAATAAATCATAAAGAAATGGAGTGAAACACTCCCAGTCTCACCCTGTCTGCGCTGCAGCTCCTGCACAGCTCTAACCCTTTGAACCTCCCAGCTCAGAGGGGTGTGTTTTACTAATATGGATTATATAAAATCTGCATTTAGTATCTCCCTTCTCTAAATCTCTAAACAGTGCAGCAAGCTGTGGGAAAGAAGATTTTGCCTGTCCATGTTACAGGAGAAAAGGGCTGGTATGGGGCAAATATGGGAACAAAGATGACGGAAAAAAGAAGACTAGGGTGTAGGGGAGAACTGGGCTGTAAAGTGCAAACTGGAATGCTGACACTGACCAGGAGCAAGAGCAACGTGTCTGGAAGAGAGAGGATGTCTGGGAGGAGCAGCATGCTCAGTTTTTCTGAGATTGCCCAGGCAGGGTAAACATTTGAGGTTCTCAGTTCACAGCTCAGACAGTGCAGGTTGTCACATAAAGAACCCTCCCTTCAAGCGCTGTCAGTGCTGTTGCTTGCTTGAGTTTCCTAAGCAGCTCAAATGCCATGTGAAATCCCTTCCTACCTGGCCACAGAATGAATGTTGAGGTGGATCTGGATCTCCAGCTGTTCCTGTGTCCCGCCCGAAAGCCCTGTGTTGATGTCTCAGATATCCTACAATCTCCAAACACCACCGTGGGCCAAGAGCTGACTCATGCCTAAAGAATGACGTGGCAAGTAACTGGTTGGCAGAATGATTTGCCTGCTCCACGGGCTCCACAGAGTCCTTCTCCTGAGAATGGGTACCTGCAGCAAAATCCCTGGTGATGGGTAGAACATTTCATATCTGAACCTTTGGACATTTCCCTTGATCTGAGATGATCTCAGCTATATTTAGAGTCTTTGGAGACAGAAACTGGACCAGAGTAACTCTCTGTTTCATCAAATCAGACTAAAAAGGAAGGTTTGGGTCTTTAGGCAAAGTTGTTACCCAAAAGATAGAAAATGGCAACGCGGACTGATTTCCTTCGTGGCAGCAGCTCTTCTCTCAAAAACCAACCTCACACAACAGAAAAGAAACATTTCTTCCAAGACTGGACCTTTCTTGCAGTCCTGAAGGAAGCCTGTAAAACATTAACTGCAGAACCTGTTCAAAACCTCCTCCTGGGTTTGCTGGGGTGTGCAGGGCATTGTAAAAGGACGTTTGTTCAAAGTGTTTGAACAACACCTACAGCAGCATTTTGCAAATGTGTTCCCTTCTGTGAACACCACAAGTGTGCTGTTACATCCCCTCTTGCCCCAGTTACCTGTGGTAATGTGTCCCATTTTGTGCTCTGACTCCATCAGGTCGCGCTACGCAGAATTCCAGTTCAACTGCCAGCCGTCCCCGCAGGCTGCGAGCGGCTGCCGCAGGGACAGCTACGCCGCCTGTCTGCTGGCCTACACCGGCATCATCGGTAAGAGGCTGCCTCCTTGCCATGGGCTCCTTCCCCGTTTGGGTGGGAAATGTCTCCTCTGGGTGGGAAATCTCTCCTCTTACTATGAGGACGGTAAGGTGGAGAGCTGAGGTCTCAGAATGGTTTGGGTTGGAAGGGACCTGTAAAGCCCATCTCGTCCAACCCTCTGCACGGGCAGGGACACCTTTTACTAGACTGGGTTGCTCCAAGCCCCATCCAACCTGGTGCTGGTCTTTCTCCCTTCAGTGATGTGACTAAGCCATGAGTATGGGGTAACTTTAGGATGGCTGCAGTGGAGGGAGAAAAACCATGGACTACTGCAAGATTCGAGCTTCTCTCTCTGGTGGAAAGAGATGGGCTGTCCCAGGGTGTCTGCTCTGCCAGGGATTCCCTGGTGCCATCACCAGTGATGCCGCTGGAAATCACCATCCACTGCCATTTTTCTGACTTCCAAGGGTGTCAGATTTGGGTTTCAGATGCTGCAGAGCTCAGCTGGCAGCAGTTGGCACAGGCACAGACAAGAGTCCAAAGTGAAGTGCCAATGGCCTTTGGACCAGGTCTCTCCTGAGGTATGAGACAGACTGACATTTTTGGGTCAACATTTCATTCTGTTTTAATCTTTCATTCTGGAGACTGAGATTGGCTTTTTCAATGACAGCATGAAAACCTTTACACGTGTTCACATACAGTTTTTGAATGCTGAGCCTGGAGAATAAAAGGCTCCTTGGAGCTCCTTCCAGGGCCTACAATGGCTCCAAGAGAGTTGGAGAGGGACTTGAGACAAGGGCCTGGAGGGACAGGACACGGGGAATGGCTTCCCACTGCCAGAGGGCAGGGAGAGATGGAATATTGAGAAGGAATTCCTGGCTGTGGGGATGCTGAGGCCCTGGCACAGGCTGCCCAGAGAAACTGTGGCTGCCCCATCCCTGGAAGTGTCCAAGGCCAGGTTGAACGGGGCTTGGAGCAGCGTGGTCTAGTGGAAGGTGTCCTTGCCCATAGCAGGGGGTGGGACTGGATAGGCTTTAAGGTCCCTTCCAATCCAAACCATTCCATGATTCTCTGAATATTATTAGGGAACCTGAATTCCCAGAAACTGCCCACTGCTTGGACTGATAGCACTTTGTAATTGACTGAAGGCTTTGGTGGTGGTGTGACCAAAAGGGTTGTGACTGCTCCTCTTCTCCCTGGGAGCAAACCAGACCCATGACATCAGCACTTGAAGGGTTTTGCTGCTGTCATGGAGGGGCTTGGCTGAGGCAGAGTATCCCAGGAGAGCAGCACGAAGGGATGTCACTGACCCTTCCTGAAGTACCAGCCCTGCAGTAACACTTGTCTGTCGGTCCCGGCAGGCAGCCCCATCACCCCCAACTACATCGACAACTCAACGTCCAGCATAGCTCCCTGGTGCACCTGCAACGCCAGCGGGAACCGGCAGGAAGAGTGTGAGAGCTTCCTGCACCTCTTCACCAACAACATCTGTCTCCGTAAGTGTCTGTAGGCACTGCTGCACGCTGGTGAGGCTTCTTCTGGATGCGGCGTGGAGATGCCGTGGTCCTCTAAAGTCTGTAGGTGTCCAGCTCCGTGTTACCAACAAAGGAGCTCTGAAGAGCCTCAGGCATCCATTTGAGTGATGCAGAAAAAGAGGCTGGGAAAGGGATGCTTCCCCCGCCCTGACAACCCTTTTCTCCATCTCTTTCCCTCACAAAGAAAACGCCATTCAGGCCTTTGGCAACGGGACTCACCTGAACACAGCCGTGGCCCCATCCATCCCCCCCACCACACAGATGTACAAGCAGGAGCGAAATGCCAACAGAGCTGTGGCGACCCTCAGAGAGAACAGCTTTGAGCACCTCCAGCCCACCAAGGTAGGAGAGGGCGAGCCTGGCCCAGAGAGACGATCGGCCATGTCTGTGCCTCCTGCAGCCTCCTCACCTCAGCTCCTTCTTCCACCTGTGTCATTTCAGTCACATGCAGACATCCAACCTACCCTCCACCTCCTGGAGGCCTGATTCACCCTTGCCTTGCCTTGCCTTGCCTTGCCTTGCCTTGCCTT
>VXAZ01008841.1:137888-299437 GCA_013399875.1 Gymnorhina tibicen
TCCCTTCCCTTCCCTTCCCTTCCCTTCCCGAACCTTCCCGAACCTTCCCGAACCTTCCCTTCCCGAACCTTCCCTTCCCTTCCCGAACCTTCCCTTCCCTTTCCTTTCCTTCCCTTCCCTTCCCTTCCCATTATTGAGAGAAATGGTTCATTTAGAAGTACTGGGAAATCCATGGGGTTTTCAGCCAGGACCACTGGCTTGGCTCCTCACCCTCCTTCAGAGCATCAGTTCAGGTTCAGACAAGCATTTTAACTTCCCAGGACACAGGTTCCTCCCTTGTTAGATGAGGATTCTAGAGATCATAATGCAGAGGTTTAGCTAAGGTTTGCTAAGCATTGGAAAATTTGAAAGGAGAGGTTCTGTTCATCAGCACATTATTACTATGAAAATAATATTAAATTGAAATTATTTTAAAACAAATAACAGGTTCATTTACTGATGATGGCTGTGATAGGCATTAAATATTTTATTTTTAAATAAAACAAAATGACCTTGACTTGCCACCCACCAGAGTAATTTTCAGATTCAATTATTTTACTATTGAATAATTAACAGTGACCCTGATTTGCTGAACGTTCAGGTTACAGAAGCTGTCAGTTTTAACTAGACTCCAAGGATTGAGCGTGGGCTTTGCACTGGGCTGGCTGATACCTTCAGAGAGCTTCCAAATGCGGGTTATTTTAAGGCTTATCACTGTTTCTTTTGCTTGGAAAATACCCGATTCACCTCTCTCCACCCTGTTTTCACAGAGCAGCAGGTTGGGAGGTGGAGAAAAGTGGCCTCAGATTCCCTCACTGCTCTCCAGGGCACTGGTGGCACTGCTGCAGAGCACAGGGATACCTTCACCAGGCCATAGGCTTGGCACCCAAGAGATCTGGAGGATTTCCCTCAAGCTGGTGCTCCCCAGACCTTAGAGACGTCCACGTAGTGGCCTCAGGTCCAGATCTCGCACTGAGAACTTCATCCTGGAAGTGATGGAGAAGCCGTGAACCGTCTGTGGCCAGGACAGTATTCCCAGCAAGTGGGAAGCTGGAAAAAGCAGCTGCAGTAGGGGATGGTCCTGGCACCTCTCCAACCTCCTCGTGGCAGCAGCACATCCCTCTGCTGAGGTGTGAGTGCTGCTGGAGCATGATCCCTGCTGGCACTGCAAGAGAAACCAGAGATTTGGGTCTTGACTTTGGATTCAACTTCAAATCCAGATCCCATTCAATGTTTGATGAGGTTGGCACCTCTGAGGGGGAAAGCTGGTGAAATGTCTCCCAGAACCACAGACGTATATTCAACACCCAGAGGAATCTCCACCTTTAAGGCCACCAGGTCAAGCCACTGGCCAGCAGTGGCTGCACAAGACACATGGATCGCCACCGACCTGAGTGGGCATCCAGGCACCCACCTCACTCAGACACCTCCAACCAGCGTCCCAACGAGTGCTGTGCCCACAAATGACTCTGCTGTGACACCACCTTCACCAACATCTCCTGAAGAGCTGCACTGACCTCCAGGCCGGAGTCTGGGTGCTGAAATCAGCCCTGGCCCCTCTGCACACGCACACACTTGGGGCTGCACAGTCCCCCAGCCCCAAATCCTCTGAGGCACCAAGGAGGGCCACCAATTTAATTAGAGAGATAGAGCCCCTCTCCCATGAGTAAAGACAGAGAATTGGGATTGTTCAGCTTGGAGAAGAGAAGCTTCAGGGTGACCTAATTGTGTCCTTCCAGTGCCTAAAGGGGCTCCAAGAGAGATGGAGAGGGACTTTGGACAAGGGCCTGGAATGACAGGACAAGTGGAGCGGCTTCCCACTGCCAGCGGGCAGGGTTAGACAGGATATTGGGAAAGAATTCTTGGCTGTGAGGGTGGGGAGGCCCTGGCACAGGTTGCCCAGAGAAGCAGTGGCTGCTTTAGGAAGTTGTTCTGGGCCAGGTTGGATGGGGCTTGGAGCAACCTGCTCTATTGAAGGTGTCCCTGCCCATGGCAGGGGGTTGGAATTAGCTGGTCTTTATGGTCTCTTCTGACCTAAACCATTTCATGATTCCATGATCAGCCACACCTCTCACCCCACGCTGTCTCCTTTCTCTTTCAGGTGGCTGGAGAGGAGAGGCTCCTGCGTGGCTCCACTCGTTTGTCCTCAGGGACCTCCAGCCCAGCAGCCCCGTCCTGCTGGGCGGCCTCTCAGCTGCAGATGTGGCTTCTCCTCGCTCCTGCTGTGCTGAGCCTCCCTGTGATGTGAGGCAGGGCAGGCACACACCAGGCAGAGACTCAGTTTGTGTTGGTTTCTTTACTGAACAACCAGACCAGTAACTTTTTCAGGAGGAGGGCAGGGAGAAGGGAGGGGATGGGAAGGTGAGGTGAGTGTTTGGGCATCCCTTCCTCCTCCTCGTCTGTCTGCCAGTTTATTTGATTTTATATGATCAGCATTGTTGACAACCAGCTCATTCTTGGTCCTGGCCACCTTTCCACACCACAGCTTGGTTGTTGTTTCTCCAGCTCTCTATGGATAGGGCTGGAACCATGGACAATTCCCTTGGAAAAGATGAAGGAGAGAGTTGATCCAAGAAATGAGAGCTGCAAAGGAAATGCTTTTTCCTGCCCCAGCCAAGAGGGGAAAGACTTTTGATGGATGGATGAATGGATGACCCGTCAGGAGGTTTCCTGAAGCCCTGACTCACATTGCGGGGCTCTTGACAGGACATGTCAGGTGATGTAGAGTTCAGACTGTCTCCAGGGTTGCTCAGGACCTGAAGGACAACCCACCCAGTTCCTTCAGACTGAGGAGACCAGAGCACTGGTGAGGAGGTGGTTGGTTTTGTTCACTGGAGAGGAACCTGAAGCAGCCCTGGGTAGGACCAAGTAACCACTCTCTGAACTGCCTGGCAGGGATTATCCCCCCTCTCACAACCATGGCCAGAGTGCAGCCAGCATCCATGTCCCAGCTGTCACCCGCCTCTCAGGCCCTCCTCCTTAGGGAAACCTGTGTCATGTATTGATGGTGTTCAGGAAGAAACACGTGTGTTGCATTTTGTTTACGGCTGAATTGTTTGTGTCCCAACCCAAGCATCTCTATCCACTGGTCCTGTACAGTGTTTGGGGCATTTTTTGTCACATCCAAACAACCAGAGGCCAATATTGTCCCACTCCAGGCTACCCTTTCTCCATCAGGGGTCAATGTGTGAGCCTGTGGGCAGGATTCGATGTGAGCCCAGCACATCCCACTGTCACATGCAACCTGTTCATCCACTGGTCTCACAGGCAGAGGGTCTTCAGCCAAGGGATTTCATTAGTTTTCCTAGGCAGAGATAGGATAGGAGAGGTTTGCTAGAGACCACCCTGAAGACAGAAATATCCAGCCAAGAAAGACCAAGTCATGAATTATATCGTGGGTAGGGACTGGATTGTTAGAGTTTCCCCTCCTTGAAGAACTGGCTGAGGCAACCACCTGTGTCCAGGTGAGCAGGTGAAGGGCTTTGCCTCTTGCCAGGTTCTATTTTTTCAGTCAAGATGTCATTTAAGCAAAAGCTGCTGAAGTGACCCTTTCTACTGAGCTGCAACCAGAGCCCAGGGGAGGAAGGTGAGGACAAATGTCCCTCTGGTGCCTTGGGGCACAGGGAGGCAGATGTGTGGCCTTGGACTGCCTGAGCATCCCAGGGTCTTTCCTCGAGGGGGTGAGCTGAGGAGTCCCAGTGCCCTCTTGGGGGGCTGAACCCCTTTACTACGTGAAGCCAGGTAAGGAAGAGTGAGAAGTTTCCCAGGATAAATGCTTACCCAGGCTGAGTGCCATGGGAGGAAGAGCAATAGCCCCAGAATCCCCCTGAGTATATTTAGGCCTGGCCTTTGCAGCAGTCCATTTATTCCTTGGTTTGTGCTCCTCCAATAAATATCATTAATTCCTTGGCATTTGAATGCATGGAAAGGCCTAGGAAGCATCTGACACAGCAAAGTCCATTGCTTTTTATTCCCATTTCCTGCAAAACATCTCCCATTGTTTATTGCTTCAGATTTTACTGAGAAACTGCAGCAACTTCCATGGCTTTTGTTCCAACAAGAAACCTCTCTAGTTCTCAGTTGAACACGTGTGGATGGGTCTGACATGAACAGAAATCCTCCTGCTGCATCCTGTCCCAAGTGCTTCTCCTTGAGGTCCTCAGGGCTGTAGCACCCGGTTTTCCTAATCCAAGGCTGTGCTAAGGAACACACCAAGTTCCAAGGCTTGTGGGCAGGGTGACAAGTCACACCCTGAGCTAAAAGTTGTATGTGAGAACTTCATGGCCAAGGGGCTCACTCAGATCAGGAAAGCAGACAAGGAGGGAGAGCTACAGGCAGGAAAGTCCTTTCAACGCGCCCATGTGCGTACACAGAGCTGCTGTGAACATCTCCCCATTATCCAGGACATCAGTGGCTTCTGAGAGACCAAGTGACACAGCTACTGCCTGCAGCTCTGCAAAACTTGTGTCCTCTGAGCTGCAGGTGGGAGAGGGGTGAAACCCTGATTGCTCAGCCCTGCGAAGGCAAGGAACTACCTCAACACCACGAGGTCATGCTGGGAATTGCATTCTTCTGCTCCTTTCTGGTCCTGTAGTCGTGCCCTGCTTTCCCACACGTCCGGCCCCATCAAGCCAGTCTCCACCAGCTTTTAATCGTGCACAGGCTGAGTGTCTGCACAGGAAGGGATCCAAGTGTCAGCTGCTTTCCAGGAGCACCCACTCCTGTGTCTCTTACATGTCAGTGATGTTGAAGTGCCACTTTGCCGTTTCCTTCTCATTCAGCAGAAAGAGTTTTTCTGGGTGGTCAGGATGCCTGGTGGCCCCACCTCACCTCTCCCTTCGGACTGGGATGCTGTAAAAAAGAGGTGTGGAGAATCCTACTGAAGGACTGGACGGGATGGAGGAAACCTCCAGAGGTTCCCTAGTCCCAGTACTATGTCCCACATCAGCACCTATTTTAACAATTTCAGTGAGACATCGTCATCTCCCCTGAATTTACATCACAGAATCATGAAGTGGGTTGGGTGGGACCTTAAAGCTCATCTTGTTCCAGCCCCCCTGCCATGGGCAGGGACACCTTCCACTAGACCAGGATTTTCCAAGCCCCATCCAACCCATGGTCTTGGACACTTCCAGGGGAATCTTGCTTTACAGGCTCTGTAGATGTTAGTTGTCTCTATGCATCAGAGCCCAACAAAACCCTCGGTTCCCGTGTCCCATCCTTCAAGCCTTGTCCCAGGCCATGTCCTGCCCTCCTGGGGGTTCCCCATGGTTCAGGGATGCTTCGGAATGAAGTGAAAGAGGCACAGAGCAAGGAGCCTCTCACCCAATAGGAAAGAGTTGGGGGGTGGGAATTAACAAAAAAAATTATCCCCAAACTTTCATGGCTTTTTTCTGATTATTTCACCCTTTTCACCAATATTTAATATTGATTCTCCCTCCAAGCCTGTTCATGAATCAAACTTTGCAAAAAAGAGTGACTTTTGAACCTTTCTTTTGGAGGAAGCAAATGTGATTACTCTCCTCCCACCCACCAACATGTGTGCACAGGCCACTGCTTTTTCCTTGTGAAAAGCCAGTAAATTTTTGGATGAAATTCCATCTCTGCTGAATTCTGTGAAGTGAACCATGGATCTTAATTTTTAAGTCTTGATTAACCACAGAAGTCATAGCAGCTGCTTGTAAAGGCAAAGGACTGAGCGAGCCAAGAGACAGAAAGGGAGACAACTTTTTTTAGGAATTACTCCATTCCTGAGGATTTCCATAAGCACAAAGAAGAGTCATGGGAAAAAGAAAGGGAAAAAACATAGTTAAAGAATCAGCCAGACTTTCTGTAGCCACTGAACTCTGTTTTTTGGCTGCACAGCACCACTCCCAGTGGTTTGGCAGCCCTGAGAGCCTGTGAAATACTGTGTATGTACTTATACTTGTCATGTCATGTACAGCATTGTCCAGGGGGGAGCAGGAGCTGGAGGGAGACCCAGGGCTGGGAGATGGTGCTGGAGCAGGAACCCCATGCGTGCACCTGCTCGAGGGGAGGGTGGTGGATGCCAGCCCATACTGGGGTCAAACTTGTACTTACCTTTTCTGTACATGTCAATATTCAAACATATCCATGAATAAAGCACACACGCATTTTCCTGACCCCCTCGCTCCTGCGTGCCATGCCAGCTTGTCCACGCCAGCACATCCAGGATGGTGCTGAGCTCACTGCTCCTGTGCTGTAAGGGCAGCTGGAAGAAATGGGGGGTTTGTTTTGTGGGGGTTGGAAGAGTGGGGGGCTCAGATGAGCCGTGCTTGGCTGGAATCACAGAATCCTAGAATATCCTCAGCTGGAAGGGATCCACAGGGATCATCCAGTGCAGCCCCTGGCCCTGCACAGACCCCCCAGCAACCCCACCCTGGGCATCCCTGGCAGCGCTGCCCAAACGCTCCTGGAGCTCTGGCAGCCTCGGGGCCGTGCCCATTCCCTGGGGAGCCTGGGCAGTGCCCAGCACCCTCTGGGGGAAGAACCTTTCCCTGATCTCCAGCCTGATCCTGCCCTGGCCCAGCTCCAGTTGTTCACTCAGGTCTTGTCCCTGGTCCCAGAGAGCAGAGATCAGAGCTGCCTCTTGGGAGGAAGCTGCAGACGGCTCTGGGGTCTCCTCTCAGCTCCAAACCCAGCTCCAGTCTGGTGTCTCTCAGCAAGGAGGGGTGAAAAACCTGCAGAAACAGAAACACATCAGTGTCACCGGGGAAGGAGACACAAGTCCCCACACAAGTCCTGGGGCTGTTTGTGTTTCCTGTGGGGGTGAAACATGCAAAGGTTTGGGAGAATTTGGGGCAGATTTGGCTCAAAGCTGGTGCCAGCACAGGAAGAGGGAGGCACGGCAAGATATAGCAGGGATGGGAATAATTGCACTGCAGTTAGGGGCCTGTGGGGCCACTAATGCCAAGATGTCACCGTGTGACCCACTGAGGGGAAATAACTGGGGAAGGCTGGCGCTGCACCCCTGTGCTGAGCACGGGGGGGAGGGACATGGAGAAGGGAGGGTGATGGTTCATGCCAGCCAGGAAGACTTCTGTTCATGCCATGAACATCTGTGAGCTATTTTTGGCAACTTAAAAAAATAAAAGAAATCACAGGAAAATTGATTAGAGGCAAATGGAGTGTTTTCTTGCTAATTCTGGGCTAGAAAGAATATATCTGGAAAACAAATTTATATAAAATTTATATAAAAATAATGAGTGAAATTCAAGACAGTTCTTACAGTGAGTTCATGGTTGAACACATAAACATAACACTTTTTCCTCCCAAAAATCATTTTTGCCGCCAAGCACACATGGAGCAGCTGAGGATGCAGAGGAGCAAAACCTGAGGGTCAGGGATGGACTTAGACTCTCCTCAAAGCCTTTTCCCTCCCGACAGTGCCCAGGCTGGGGTTTTGCTGAGCAAAGGATAATTCCTGTGGAGGTTCCGGCCAGCTGAACCCGAAATGTGCTGTGAAAGCCCTGCAGGTCTGAGGTGTTTCCCTGGCTCTCGGCAAGTGGCTGCTCCACCGAGGTCAGCACCCAGGACACTGGTGGGGCCGGCCCAGGGTGACAGTGACGGGGTGACAGGGGCTGCTGGTCTTCAGGGGGCCCTGGTATTGAAGGAGATCTGAGGACTCCCCAGGGGGACTCCCCCAGGCTCTGCACCAGGACAGCACGTCCTGCTCAGATCAGCACGGGGCAGAGCACGGGGCTGGCTGGAGCCACCCTGCTCTGACGTAACAGCTGGCTCCAAGAAAGCCTGGAAATCATCCTAAATTTAGGGTGAGGAGATTCTGGAGCAGGAGAAGCACTAACAGCTGGAAGAAATTTTGGCTGACCCTCACTTCTACCACATCTCTGGGTCTGGGTATGGTTTTGGGGGGTGCTGGCTGTGCCCACAACAAAACTGAGCGCTGCTCCCTCCGACAGCCACAGATATCAAACACCCAGGAAAGAGCAGATTAAGTGATTTTTCCACATTCCCAGAGAAAATGTCTTAAAACCTCTGTAGCCCCCAGGACAGGATGGACAGGGCTTGGACTAGATGGTCTTTAAAGTCTGTCCCAGCCCAAACCATTCCATGATTCCATGACGGACCAGAGCCTGGGGCAGCACTGGAGGTTTGGAGGAGAGACCTGCGGATGGGACCCGCAATCCCCGCCACACTGTGACTGCAGACACAGCACAAGTAAAATCCTGCGGCTGATGTTCAACTGCTGCAAGGGGATGTTGAAATCAGAAACAACAATTTACCATACGTTATCTCCAAGCAAACAGTGCTAAAATGCTGATGGGGTGGAGGCATCTTGCTTCGGTTATTAAAACACCAAATTTCCGCGGAAACAGCGGATGTTTGCCAAAGGGAAGAGCCGCAGAATTAGCTCTGACATGAAAAATGTTCAAGTCATTTTGTGGGTTTTTTTCTAAGGAGAAGTGGAAATGATTTCTGGTGGGAGCAAGGATCCCAGGGAACATGTCAGTGGAAATCCTGCCAGTCACTCTGTTGGAGGCACGCTGTGGCTGCAGCCTGGAAAGCAGAGCTGATGAAGCAGCCGGCAGGCTGCAGGCGGGATGGATGGAGACACCAGTTATGTCCATGCTCTTCTGTAATTCCCCATCACGACAGTACTTCACCATCAGCCTTCACAGTCCAGACCTACCCACTACAGTTCTGCTTCCAAATTAAATTCAGGGATCAGCATGAGGACCAGGAGAGATTAAATCCCATCCTCCCATGGCATTGCTGCTCACCACGGACTGGGGGAGATGAGAAACAGCCCCAGCCCTGCAGGCTGTGGGCTCACAGAGCTGCACCTGTGCTTCTTGTCAGCAGCAGGGAAATAAAGAGGAGAAAGACATTGTCCTTCTTGGTAGAGCCAGAGTGGCCCAATCAGCGTTTTTTTGGCTAAATTCCCTGCAGATGTGGTTTCTGAGTGATGCATGTGGCCTGAATGAGGGCCCGGGAATACAGAGAAGAGAGGGAAGGGAGGGCCTGATCCTGCAGCTGATGATAGAATCATGGAATAGTTGGAGCTGGAAGGGGCTGTAAAGATCATCCTTTTCCCCCCCCCTGCCATGGCAGGCACACCTTCCACTATCCCAGGCTGCTCCAAGCCCCGTCCAACCTGGCCTTGGACACTTCCAGGGATCCAGGGCAGACACAGCTTCTTGGGGCAGCTTCTGCCGGGACTCACATCCTCACAGGGAAGAATTTCTTCCCAATATCCCATCTATCCTTGCCATTCCTCCTTGTCCTAACACTACATGCCATTGAAAAACATCCAATTTCAATGCAGTTTGAGCCCTCAGATCTTGCTCTTTGTTTGTGGGGAGGATTTACCTCTTCTGAGACATCTCTAGGTATCTCTTGGGATCTCAAATCCCAAGTTTGTCACTGAGTCTCTGGAGTCACCAAGGAGAAAAGGTGCCTCTAGGACATCATGTACCTTACCTCAGAGCTTCCACAGGGGGATGATGGTGTCCCAAAATCCTGTGGCCGAGGGTGTTGGGACTCTGACACAGTCTGGGGAGGTGTTGCTGTTCCCAGCCATCCTGCAGTGGGGAACGCGAGGAGCTCAGCTCACCTCCAGTGATGCTGACATCTGGGTCCTCAAGCCTCACTACCAGGCAGAAAACTCATCAGCAGGTGTTGTCACCTCACTAAAAAGTCTCCCCCCACCTTATGCCTTTGGAAAGGTCTCAGTGGTTCCACTCTGACACTGTAATCCCTGTTTTGCTGCTTGATTAGTTCAGAAACCAAAAACCCCAGGGAGAAACTCAAGAACATCTGCTAATTCTTTTTGCCCAAATGGCAATGTGTTAGCTATGGAACTCTGGCTCGTTTATACACCTCTCTTCCTCCTCTCTTCCCATCAGTGGGGAAAAAAGGAAATGTTGGTCCTTTGGCCATATCAATAGGTGATTTCCCACCAACCAGACATGTGGAACTACCCAAGAGCTGCCCCAAACCCCAGTTTTTCTTGGGTGGAAGAAACACCACCCAGCCTCAAGACCAGGATTTCTGGGGGAGTTAAATTGTTTTTTAAAAAAAGACTTAAGGTCACTTCTTCCTGTAGGTGGTTGATATTTAAGGTTTGTGGAAAGAAAAGCTGGACAGCAAATTCCTCTCTGGCTCCTTACTCAAAACCATTTATTAATGACAGCTGATGACAAAGATCGTGCATGGATGTACACAAACCCTTGGAAAACCTCCATGCTCTCTTTCCTTCCTTCCCTTCAAACCTCTTTTCTTTGCTACAACACAAGAAAAATCAGAGCAAGGATGAAAAATGGCCCCATCCCTCTGTGGTTTTTCCTGCTGTCCAAAATAAACTTAAAGCAGCTTTAAAACCACTACCCCCTGCCCATTTCATTTCAAGTCTGGACACCCCACGCTGTGCTGTCAGCCTGGCACCCTCCACCCAGCTCTGCAGCAATTGCTGGGAATTGGGCTTCTGCACCCCAGTTTAATGCCTCGGAATGAAGCAGCACAATGGTCTTTGGAGGCGACGGTGACTGAAACCTTCATGGCTCATAAATGTCAGGTTCAACTCTGCTTCATCCCAGCAGTGCTTAATGTCAGAGAGTGACATAAAAATAAATGGAGAAAAACAGATTGCATCCCAGCGGGACTCGGGCTGTGGATGCCTGGGTGCCACAGATCAAGTGAGAGCTTTAGACAAGCCCTGCCTCAGGCTCAGATTTTGGCAGCAGCTCTACTTAGGTGACCTGCACCTAAATCCCTCTGGTTCACAAGTTCTTAAGGATGGCCGATTAGGTCTATTATAAAATGTGTTATTTATTGAACAGACAGGAGATAACAGACAAAAGGCCTTAAACAGTTACTTACTACACAGTATAGAGCCAAGAACTACTAGGAGACTGTATTAGAACAGTGCATAAAGGTACCTGTATTATAGCTAGCAAAGACACCGTATGGAACAGGAGTCAATGGAACTTACCACCAAACTGCTGATAGTGTACACAGAGTCCTTTCACTCAGCCCTCGAGAGAGTAACCACAGAATTGGTGTCCCAGCTTTGGGGAAAAGCCCCACAAATTTCTGGGGAATGTGCAGAAGACTTTTGCTTTGTGAAAGTTTGGTGTAGCTTTTATAGTTTGTAAAGTGGAGTGTCTGTCAGCCAGAAATTGCAGCTTATCTTTCCACAGTCTTGCTTACCCAGCAAGGTGTTTATTGTCAGCTGGTAGTGTCACTCCCATGGTGCCTGAATAACCATGAGACAGGTGGTCTTTAGTGAGTTATTTCACCAAACTGCAAGCTCTGGTGAAGGGCGAGAAGCCTTGCACCAGCTAACAAACAACAGGTAAGTTCTTGTGGTGGGGAGACATCCTGCTACACTGTGGGTGCTGCACAAGTGGTGGGAGAGGAGTGGCCACCTCTGACGTCTCTCTCCCAGCTTTTGGGTGTATCTGAAACAGCTGGTGCTAACATTTGATAAATCATCAGCAAAACTGGTGATAGTTTCCAGGGAGGGCAGATTTTCCTCTTTGGATTTAAACAAAGAAATTCACGAGAAAAAAATATTAGTGGGAGTAAGAAAGGGAAGGGGCTGAGATTTTATAGTTCTGTTGAGGTTATGTCATGGTCAGCAGCTCCTCCCGAGGGGCAGCTCCGATCTCTACTCTCTGGGACCAGGGACAGGACCCAGGGAGCGGCTGGAGCTGGGCCAGGGCAGGCTCAGGCTGGAGATCAGGAAAGGTTCTTCCCCCAGAGGGTGCTGGGCACTGCCCAGGCTCCCCAGGGAATGGGCACGGCCCCGAGGCTGCCAGAGCTCCAGGAGCGTTTGGGCAGCGCTGCCAGGGATGCCCAGGGTGGGGTTGTTGGGGTGTCTGGGCAGGGACTGGGGTGGGACTCGATCCTTGTGGTCCCTTTCAACTTGGCACATTCTGTGATTCTGTTGAAACCCCGCATGCAGAAGCTCTGAGTTTTGGGACTGTGGAATCACTGAATCATTTGGGTTGGAAGAGACCCTTAAGACCATCGAGCCAGACCAGTTAAGGACCAGCTGTATCGTGAGAGCTGGGACCTATGACACCAGCGCTGAGGAGGTGGGAGCAAATAAATTCCTCCTTCAACCCTCATGATCCCGAACGACCTGAATGGAGGACAAGTCCCTTTTTCTATATAATCATGGAATTATTTAGGTTGGCAAAGACCCTTAACATACTGAAAACTTCATTAACATACTGACACCTCATTGGGATGCTCTTCCCTTCTCCCACCCTTCAGAGACAGCCACAGAGATCAGGGACCAAGAGCTGCCCTAAGGCACCTGGGGGAAGGTGAACCTGAGGGTGATGGGTTGAAATGGAAACTATTTAATGACTCTCTCTACCTGTAAAATCTACAGATTTAACTCTTTGAAGTACATTGATGCACATCCCCATCCTCTGGCAGAGGACACGTCCCTCCTTCCTCCTCCCAAACTCAGTACCTGGCAGGAGCCCATTGATACCCACCACCACCACAGCAGAAACTCATCCCCACCCCAGTCAGGAGCCTTCAAAACCATCTTAAATTATTGTTTCCCCGCCTTTTCAGAAAATAAATAAGAGGAAAAAATTTAACCAGATCATCTACTTTTTATTTCAGAGGAAAGATTTGCATTATTTACTTTTATTTATATACATGTACTTCACATTTGTATTTAAAATGCACAGACCTCCCAAGAATTTTCTCGTTCCGGCTTTAAATTAGCTGTTATTTTACAATACAAAAAATTATACCAAAAAACTGCAATCCTAAATGTGTGTATGTATAACACCCACAACCCCAGCAATGAAATAGTTTACAATACTTGCTCCTATTTACATATGAATGCAATAAATGCTAAATTATACATATTAACAAACTAAGCTCAAGTCTGAACACAGATAAGAATCATAAATAATTACAGAACAAAGAGAAAAAAAAAAATCCAGAATACAATTAATTCAAGGATCTTAGTTTAAAGAACATTTATTGTGCACAAATTTCAGAGTAATATAAAACTCTCTTTTTTTTTCTTTTTTTTTTTTTAAAAATGGACTGACATATGACACACTCTGCGACAATCGTTATTTTTTTCCTTCTTTCTACTGGTGAGGTTTGTGGAATCAATACTAAATGGAGAGGAAATGTCTAAAGAATTATAGTACCTGGAAGACGCACACAAACAGTCTGTGTGTAGTGTCAGAACGAAGAAACAGACTGAACAAAACCTGCCCTGATGCAGAAAAAACCAGCATATACACATATTGTAGTAGTCCTGGCATGGAAACTCAGCTCGTTTCAGCAGCTACCAACAGAAAAAGCAGGAACTTGACTAAAACTGCAAAGAACACATCCAAAAATGAGGAGCACACCCCAAGCCATCCCTTCCCTTCCTTCCACAGCCCCAACACTCCACTTCCCACTAAAGCCCGCCCAGCTCCCTCTCCCAGCTGCTCCTGCAGTTCAGCCCAGGAACCTCTGCCAAGTCAACCCCTTCCCTCCACTTGCCTGGGCTATTCCCCCATGAAGGTGAACCAGGAGGGGCAGAGACAGCCGCCACTTACTGCGAGTGGACAGGTGAGGTCGGAAGTTGCTCCGGGCATGCAGAGTCTGCTTGTTGCTTTCTCACAAGCTCAGTGCAGCAAATCCCTGTTTCCAGTGAAAAGGGGTTTAGGGTTCCGAGATGCAGCTGATGCCCGTCCCTAACTCAGGGTCTCACGGAAAAGGAAAAGTAGCTGGGAGCACCTGGAGCAGCAAAGGATGGAGGGGCAGCCCAGCTCTGTGGCACTGGAATTCCAGCATGGTATGGAAAAGGCCTGAAGTTTCATTTCAGCCTCAAACCCTCCTTTCAGCTCATTTAGGGCCAAGCAAGCTGACCTGCCATCTACAACCATCCCATAAACCCAGGGCCTGTGGATCTTGGTAACATTTCCTGCAGAGAAACGGTGTTTCTGAGCAATCCTTAGTACATGAACTCCCCCTCCGGAGCGTGGATCTGCCAGCAGAGGCTGCCACATCGATGGTACCGTACCACTGAATTTTGGGACATTACATGCCATGGCTTCATGTTAATCACAGGCATTACCCCACCGTAAATAGCTTTATTTTGGTAATTTCAATGCAATGCACTTTAAGCTCAGGGAGAGTGATATAACAACTGAAAAGTTGTGTCTCATAAATCTTGTATCCAAACTACTGAGCCAGAGTGTGGCAAGGTCATGCTACAACAGTCCAGAGAAAATTCTGGGAAAATGGTGAATTAAAAAAAAAAGTGTGTTATTTGGAGATCCACTGGCACCATTGTTTTCTAGAATAAAAGGGCCCCAACAGTTCTGTAATTGTATTATTAATTTTTTTAAAGGCTCCTCTCAGAGAATAAAAATGTTCTGAGAGTTGAGACATTGAATGCTGAATTTCAGCCAGTTATAAACACCTGAAAATAGTGATTTTGAATGAAAACACTGCCACAGTTTTAGTAACAAAGGCCTTAAACTACTGATTTAATCCTCCACATAGCAACCACTTCAAGGATATTTATTACTCTCTCTTTCAAATGGAAAAGCCATTATTTTACTTGGTTTCTACATTTAAGTGAAATGCATTTGAACACACAAAAGTCAAGTTGTGCCTCCCTGTTTTACAAGATATCATGACATAATCTGATGTTTAAAGCTCTGGAAAGTTATCTAATACTGATCAGATGAAGGAGTTACTAAGACAAAACTCATACATCATTTAAAATGCATCAAAAATACATTCAATATTTTTTTCTGGTTTATATACCCTCTAAATCTCTCCGTGTTCTGCACGTTACTGTAGAGTTTATGTACAAGTGCAAAACCTGTGTGTCATTTGTCATTTATTTACAGGTTCTCCCATGAAATAAGGTTGTTCTTTCTCCCCCACCTCACCTCCAAATGCAATAAACCCAAAAATCCTTCACTTCCGACACTGGCCTGGTGATAAACCACCAGCAACTCTTCTTTCCCCTATCCTTTCCCACTTTCTTCCCTGTTTACCTCTATGCTGGGATGAAACTGCAGCAGAGCTATGTATGAGAGTTCTCCCTCATCAGGCTGGAGATCAGATGCAGAGCAGAGCTACATCCTAAAGGAGCTGGTTCCTTTTATTTATACAAGTAACTCTTGTCCCTCTATTTACATTTTTTGGTTCTAACAAACCTTGACTTTGATCATTTTTGCTCATTTTTCCAATATCTGACACCTCACTTTGCGGCCACACTCCTGGGCACACGGGGTTGTGTGTGCAGACCAGACAGCCCAGCTCTCAAGGAGTGAGAAAACCTCCCAAACTCCGTATTTGTCTTCTTATTAATGTAAAAATCTGTCACCCCTCCAGGCCTACAGTTCTGAAAGCTGTTTCTGATCAGGAAAACCCAACAACTTTAAGCACCTGCTCAAGGGCTGTCCTGAAGAGGGAAACTCAAGCACAGGGGCTTTCACCATCTGGGTTGGCAGTTCTCCTCCCAAAAACAGCTGGAGAAGCAAGAAGAAATCTGCAAACATGAGGATGTGCATCATGGCTGAAAACATGTAGTAACAGGGGAGGGATTTTAGTCCACTCTAATTTCTCCAGTTCAGATTAACCCTATCACTGAGCAAGTTAAAAAAAATTATCAGGAGATGAATCTGTCTGAGGTAATCTGTGCATCAGGTACAACTTAAATTGCCTAAATCCCTTCATTCTAAGACAAAGCTCAACTTTTTTCCTCTCATAATTCCTTCTTCCCAGAGAGCATTTAAACTTCTAGTTTAGAAACAGATGCATCTATATTTATGTATATATACAATGCATTTTTCCTCAGTATTTTTATGCAGTCCCAGTATTTTTTTGCAGTCCCATTGCACTTGTTAAATGACACGTTAAATCAGAATTATCATCCACCACAGTCCTTAAACCATCAGGCTGCTCCCATCACCACTGTCTGGACACACACAGCAATTTACCTCTTTATTGTGATGCTGCCATGCTCCAAAGAGCTTTTTCAAAATACATGGTTAGAAAAAAAACACCCCAGAAATGAGTGGCTGATATGTGACTGATCACCAGAACGCGCACAAAAAAGGTGCAGTTATTTGGGTTTCGGTTTGGAAAGGTGCTCCCTGGCCAGATCCAAGAGCACTTCCATGTGTTACTTCTCCATTTAATAAATATCAGATGCCCTCAACAGAACCCACCGACTCAGTGACCTGGGCGAATCCACAATTACTGGGATGAAGCCATAATCACACAGCTCGTTTGGCATCCTCACCAACACCCTCCTACCAGCTCCAGCACCACAACATCGTGTGGGCCCGGCCCCGCGCCACATTCCCAGCTCCAGGGAGACACTGGCACCACCGCACACAGACGGATGGGCTAAGTCCAACCTTGAGCCTCAAAATACAATCCCAGCTTCTCAGAGTAGTTCAGATGGTTTGATGCACTCCCCAAATGCCAAACCTTCTCTTTGCTGTTTGCAAGTCTCATCCTTTCCACTTCTTCAAGATCTAAGAGAGCTCAAGCCCAACAGGAAATACCAGGTTCTGATCGTGTAGAACACAAACCTGTGGCAAAACAAAGCTGCTCTGCTTGATTTTTATTTAAAGTTCTTTTTTTACCTCATCCTCAAGTGATCTGGCACCCGGAGTGGTGCTTTTTATACCCTGTAAGAAGGTGGAGCAAATCATAACCACTGAGGAGCAATGCCTCCGAGCTCAGCTCTCGTCCAGAAGGATGGCAGGAGGGAAAGGGGAGGAAAGAGGCCAAGATCAGAAAAATATGATGTACCTGACCTGGAACACAGACTGCTTCTATGAAAATGCTGGTGAAACCGGGAGTTTTCTTATGAGATATTAAAACTCTATGTGCCTTCCAGATATTTCCATCTGGGTGAGTAGTTGGTTGGTCAGGAAAATGCCATTTTCCTCTGACTGCACGGGACAGAGAACACAGAGTGCCTTGGGTGACTCTAGATGTGAGTATACATACCTTTAAAAGGAATTTAATTATGTTAAAAAGCAGCGGGTGTAGCGGTCTCCTCGCTCCCTAGATCTGTTCAAGTCTAGGCACTTGTGTGTGGTGTACTCCAAGCAGGTTAAGACTGTGTAAACACTGAGTCTTTCCAAAGCAACATCCAACTTTCCAGTTATTTCACGTGGTCTGAGCAACATAACCTTTAAACTATCCCAGCTTTTGCATTCCTGGACCATGATGACTACAAAAACGCTGTGCCTGGAAGAGAGTTCCACTGAAATAATGAGGGAACAATTAAATATTAAATGAAAACAAAGGATGAAGATGCTTTGAAGATTAATAGTAGTGTTTATGTGTTGAGAGCTGACACCTGTAAACACTGGATCTTTTTCTTTTTGTACAGTTTGATAAATACATGAACTACAAAGCACTTTCCATGTAGAAACCTGAGTGTCATTCATATTGGACTACTGTTGTATTTACACTGACCAGGAATGGCGGCATCGGACCTTACCGCACCTGCAACAAAATTATTTTGCTTTAAACTTGAAGAAAACAAAGGAGCAATCTGAAGCCATGTGTCAGTAAAACTTAAGTGGAGCAGTAGTCAAATAAAGCCAACTAGCACGTAGATGAGAGAAAAAAATTGGGTTCAAGGAAGTTGTGGTTTTTTCCGGGTGCTTCTAGTCTCTTGGGACACAACTTGGAAATCTTTCTCCTCCTCCTCCTTGGTATTACTTTTCCATTTTGTTTAAAACCCTAGACAGTTTCTGATGTCCATGCATCAAATACAGGTTCCTGGCTGTGCAGGGGGCTGCTGCTTCCGATTTCGTATCGCGCCCGATTTCTCTTTGTAGGCAATTGGCATCTGTTGTGAAATGTCCACCAGTGCACTGGCCACTGCGAGACCTGGGGCAACAAAACAAAGAGTCAGGGAACAAAACAGCCACAGTAACAAATCCTTCAGAAACAGCTGAGAAAATCCCTCCAGGCCACAGAACGTGTAGAATTTTTAAAATAAAGTAGGAAAGTGTTTTGGCTTAAGAATTAAACTCCAGCCAGTATTCTGAAAGGAGCTGAAATACTGCATGTTTAGTTAGAAGCAACAGCAGGAGGAAAAGATGCAATAAGGGTGGGTATTACTGGATGTAAAACTCTAAATATTGAAGCCTGAACCCTTAATATTGAAGGTGCCTTTCTCTATTCTCTATGGTAGATGGACTACAATAAACCTGAAAGCAAATGTGCATGGAGGTTTCACTGCACTTCCCATGGATACATCACCTCCACAACCTCCTCATGGCAGATCAGGAAGCCATGGAATGGCTTGGGTTGAAAGGTGCCCTAAAGCCCATCCAGCCCCACCCCTGCTATGGGCAGGGGCACCTTCCACCATCCCAGGGTGCTCCAAGCCTGGGATGCATCCAACCTGGCCTGGAACACTACTAGAGATGGGGCAGCCACAGCTGCTCTGGGCACCCAGTGCCAGGGCCTCCCCACTCTATTCACAGACAAACCAGCGTCTGGGACTTAGCTCAATCCAGCTCAATACCAAACCATCCAATTCAAACCCTGCTAATGCTCTTTCATGAGCCTTTGCTTCACCAAGCTCGCTGGGCACTGGGGAACCCCATTTAAATCCCACACTGCCCAGGAGATGATGTCCCAGTGCCCTGACATCACTTTTAGGTGTTGCGAAGGGGTTGAGAACAAGGAACTCTTAAGCTGGATGGGGAAAACCTCTTTGTCCAGAGCTCCTAAGAGGAGGGCAGAGATGCTCTGAAAGGACTTGTAGTGACAGGACAAGGGGGAATGGCTTCAGACTGACAGTGGGCAGGGTTAGATGGGATATTCTTCCCTGTGAGGGTGGGGAGGCCCTGGCACAAGTTGCCCTGAGGCTGCCCCATCCCTGGAAGTGTCCAAGGCCAGACTGGAAGGGGCTTGGAGCAACCTGGTCTAGTGGAAGGTGTCCCTGCCCATGGCAAGGGGTGGAACTAGATGGTCTTTAAGGTCCCTTCCAACTCAAATCTTTCCATGATTCTGACTTGATGTCCCCCTGCAAATGGAGCTGGGAATGAAGCTGGATAGGCCAAGTGACAAGTTACTTTCACAAATAACTACTGCAAACATCTCTGTAGCAGATCCCTCCTTCCCCCACCCAGCTGTTAATTAAGGCGTAGTCCAATACCAAATGTTCATCCATCCATGACCTGAGTAATTAACTCAAAGCTCATGCTGGAAGCCAGCAGGGCCCAAACCAAAGAGCCTAAAATACCCTTAGCACATCCCAAGCTGAACTGTGGCTACAGCAGCTTCTGTGGGATCAGGGAAGGTGAATCTGTAAGGCTGGGGAAGGAGTACAGAGTTAATTCCAAGCCATCAGAGACAACAATAATCCTCACCTGACTGTCCTGGTGGTGGAATACCCCCAAGTCCTCGAGGCAACCTCACAAACACCGAGAGAACGGCTGCTTTGTTCCCAAAGCAGGGCTCCAGCGCGATCGGCTTTGGTACAGTCTGCAGTGAGGGAAGCAGTGGGAGAAAACAAATGTTAAACAGTGTGTTACACCCTCCCTCTTCCCCCAGCATCGCTTTTTCAGCTTGTACAAGCTCCAGGGCATGAATCACCATGAACCACACTGCTCAGGGCTGCAAATTTCCAGCACGCAGCCAGCAAAGCTAAAACCACTGTCAGCAACAATCAAAACACGAGTCATCATCAGAAAACACATTCACTTAATAAAAATCAGGCTATTAAAAAGTCAAGCACTACACAAGGCTTGTATTTCTCCCTAAATTCAATAACAAAGGAGCAGCTTATGTAATCAACAGGACTGAGGGGTTTGCTGCATGGACCCCATCAGCAATGTGTCACTGATATCAGCACGCCCGACCACGGTGATTTGGTACTCCAAATTCTATTTCCAGAATTTAAGTCCATGTACCACATTAACAGCACTCCATGCAGTAACACAGTAAAGAACATTTTCCCAAGAACAAAAAGAAGTGTTCGAGGCCAGGCTGGACAGGGCTTGAAGCAACTTGGTCTAATGGAAGGTGTCTCTGTCCATGGCAGGAGGTGGAATCAGATGGGCTTTAAGAGCACTTTCAGTCTGTGATTCTAATATATAATGGGCAGTCAGCTCTCTCCCACCCTGGAGGAGCAGGGGACTGGATCCCTTGCTGCCCCTCCGTATCTGTGACCATCTCCCTCCCACTGCACTCTTGTGAAGATTTTACCGGAATGATCAACAGCCAACTTCAGGATGCCATTAGAAAGCCAAAATGCAACAGCCCAGCCCAGAAACTAAAGTACGTTCTCACCTGAGCCTGGCCCCAATCCCATACACAATTACACAGGATCAGCACTATTGTGGGATGCAACAACAGTAAGATGAGGATGCAAGTGTACACCAATGAGTACAGGTTCAAGACAGTTTCTTCTTTTGTTCCACATCAGCTAAAAAGCTGAGAAACACTATTTTACCCAATACACTCAGTGCTTTCTGTTTTCTTGTTTAGTATGGACAAATTCTGCTCTGGTATTAATGAAATAATTAGTGCTTTTTCCATCAGGCATCAAACTACACCACAGTACTCAAATGTTCAACAGAAACTCAATAAAATGTAAGCCATGAAAAAGCCCAAACGGGAGTCAAACATGCTGTTAAATTACTGCTGCTCAATAAAAAAAGACAAAAGGAGACGACAGCAAGCAAAATGAAACTTAAAACTTTCCATATCTCACATTTACTGCAATGATTGCAGCAGGATTTGTTGGTCTGTGCAAGGCAGATAAATACGTGCTGCACGGGCTGGATGATGGAAGCTGCCGGCTGCCTGGTTTATGACAGCAGAAATCTTCATCTCCCCACCCCCAACAAAGGGATCAAACTCAGAGTAAAGCTTTTCCCAGCAGGCAAACAAGCACATCCTGGTGCTGTATCCCACAGTGACTCAACTGCCAGAGGTAATGGAGAGAGCACGGAGAAGGCAACTGCAGGAATAGAGCCCACCGACTTTTGGCATATGGTGGGAGCAAGAACTGAACACAAAGTTGATTTTCTTTTGGAGAGACTCAAGTATCTTACTTATTCTACTGTTAATACAACAGTTCTGCCGAATCCCAGAGTTTGGAGGATGGTACTTGGGGTTACAGAGAGCTCTCATGCTCACCCTCAGCGCCGAGCAGAACGGGCAGCAAAGATCACGCGGAGAAGTGATGGGGGGAAGAGAATGAAGGAACAACTGAATAAGAAGAGATTATATTTTAAAATACTTTTTAATGTATTTGTTTTTAACTCCTAATGGATTAATGGCCACGGAGATGCTCCGAGGGCTGGAGGCCGCCTTCTTTGGAGCCAGGCTGGGAGAGCTGGGAATGTTCCCCTGGAGAAGGGAAGGCTCCAGGGAGAGCTCAGAGCCCCTTGCAGGGCCTAAAGGGGCTCCAGGAGAGCTGGAGAGGGACTGGGGACAAGGGCTGGAGGGACAGGACCCAGGGAATGGCTTCCCACTGCCAGAGGGCAGGGATGGATGGGATCTTGGGAAGGAATTGTTCCCTGTGAGGGTGGGGAGGCCCTGGCACAGAGCAACTGTGGCTGCCCCTGGATCCCTGGCAGTGTTCAAGGCCAGGTTAGATGGGACTTGGAGCACTCTGGTGTAGTGGAAGGTGTCCCTGCCATGGCAGACAATGGAACAAGATGACCTTTAGAGTCCCTTCCAACCCATGTGAATGCTCAGCAGCATACTCACCACCCTCCAGCCAACTTGCAGAAACAGGAGGCTGGAAAATCTATCTCAAGAGTCACCAAATCCAGCCCTTCACTAACGCAGGCAATGGCACGTAAAAGCACAATTCTCTGCTTTAAAAGTAGTTACACTTTCAGCCTGTGCCATCACCTCTGGAAAACCTTTCCAGAGGCTCCCTGGTCCTGGATCTCACCACTCTGTGACCAGAAACTTTCTTTTAACCTCAAATCTTTCCACACCTCCATTTATTAATCTATCTGATGTTCTTCTGTGCTGTAACCCTCTCCCTGGGCTTTACCGTGCTGTACATCTCAGCTTTCTTTTGGGTCAACTGAAAGAGCAATGCTCTGAATTCCTTCTCTGAACACAAGAATTGCCTCCTCCAGCTCTCCAAGAGCCTCTCTCTGCACCTCGTCTGCTGTTCTCGACCACCAGTGATCTGAGAGACATTTCAGGCTCTGACTGCCCCTGTTGTGGTATCAAAATCACCCTGAGTCTCCTGCACATCACAAAATAGAAAGAAACAGAAGTTGTTCATTATATAGCTCTCAGCCAGGGAGCTGAAGGGACTTGGAGGGGAATTTAGCTCATCTCTCAGCCCCAGGCAAGACCCTCTCTCCTCCTCTGCCCTTTCCAGCTAATTAAACCTGAGTGTGCAGCAGAAACTCTCATTATGAGTCCCTGTGGGCACAATCTTTCCCTTTCCATGGGGTTTTTATTTTGGTCCTCAAGGTTGCACATCTTCTTCCTCTCTGCTCTCCTGATTCCACCGCACAGATAGGTGGGGTTAGGACATAGCCCTGAGCCTCCTCCCTCCCCCTGTCAGCCTGCTCAGAAAAGAATCAGAATCATGGAATGATTTGGGTTGGAAGGGACCTTAAAACTCATCTTAAAGCCATGGGCAGGGATACCTTATACTAGACCAGGGTGCTCCAAGCCCTGTCCAATCTGGCCTTGAACACTTCCAGGGATGAGGAAGTCACAGTTTCTCTGGGCACCCTGTACCACGGCCTCACCACCCTCACAGGGAAGCATTTCTTCCCAATATCCCATCTATCCCTGCTCTCTGGCAGTGAGGAGCCATTCCCCTTGTCCTGTCACTCCAGGCCCTCGTAAAATCTCTCTCCAGCTTTCCTGGTGGTCCCTTCAGGTACTGAAAGGCTACAAGTAGGTCAACCCAAAACCTTTTCTTTTCCAGGCTGAACAACCCCAAAAAAGATGAGGGTTAGTAAAAAATTCTTAATATTTCCCTGCACGTGGAACTTTATTTCTCTCCGCCACGCACAGCAAGGATAATGATGCACCCAAAATCTGTCAGGCAGTTGCAAACTAATTTGAAAGGAATTAAGCACAACATCACTTTGCTGCAGCTAAGTTCCATCTTAAAACTAAAAGCGAAAAAATGGCCTATTGTCCATCAAACCCAGCTTTTCCTGAGACAAGCTGCAGTTAATAACAACAAAAACTAGCCTAAAGAATCAAGTCCTGCACATTTATTTTTGACAGCCCCAGTTCAGGCACCTGTTTTCTGAACTGTGACTCATTCTGCATCTCATCTCTGAGCGTGTGCTCGCTGGGCCAAGAGACAAAGCGCAGCCGAGGGGATGACTCAGAGCCGAGTGATGGGAATGAGGAATTTGATGCAAGGAGGAGGTCAGCCGGGAGTGAAGGACACACTGTGCCCTCTGCAAGACACAGAGAACCCAGCGGTGGAGCTGGGGACCAGATTCTGCATGCAGGAAGGAAATGGGAGATTTCAACCAGCAACTTCACTGCGACCTGGACTGCGGCTCTCGCCCACGCCAGCCCTGCCCTGCCCCTGCTTGTGTTTTGTTGCGACCTACGTAGGTGCCACCACGGCACAAAGGGTCTAAGGAGGAGCTGGCTGGCTTCATCAAGTGGAATTTTGGTGGGGAGACCTCAGAAGAGCTCAGGTCTCCTTCCTTTCCCCACTCAAGTGGTTTCTGAGTGCTCTTACCACAGAATCATGGAACCTCCTGCATTGGGAGGGACCCACAGGGATCATCCAGTCCAGCTCCTGGACCTGCACAGACACCCCAACAACCCCACCCTCTGTCTGAGAGCGTTTTTGAAATGCTCCTGGAGCTCTGGCAGCTTTGGAGCCGTGACCATTCCCTGGGGAGCCTGTTCAGTGCCCATCACCCTCTGGGGAAAGAACCTTTTCCTGATTTCCACCCAAACCTCTCCTGACACAGCTCCATACCCTCTTGTTGCAGATCCAAGCTGTTCTCCTGCAAGAAGGTTTTGAGTGGACTTGGAAAGCAGAGATCAGATCTGAGAGATGGCTTTTAAGGGCAAACTTAAAAAAGATATATAAAATAGGTGTATTTCCAAACTTTTTAACAACCTCTACCAGATGCTTAAAACCTGCCTCCACCAGCAACTTCCACTCAGAGTGTTTAGATAAACCCATTGTTGAATTGTAGAAACGATTCCTTTTTATTGAAGGCTTAATGGCACAATAAAGTAGACATTATTCAAATCTATTCAAATAAGGTGCATCTCTCAGACACTCAGCACAAGAGGACTGCTTTGTGAGGTGCCTGAACAGCAGAGTCCCAGCTTAGGGGGAGAAACAGAGGGGAGAACAGAGCCCTGGTGCTGGAGTGGGTGGTCAACAGCCATGGACAGACAACTGCAGCTGGCTGAGCTGTCAGGCCCCTGCCCTGAGGTACCTCTTGTCCTCAAAGAAATAGGGAAAATTGTGCCTCCAGTGTGCTGGAGGGACAATTTCATGGAGCCGATCACAGAATCATGGAATGGTTTGGGTTGGAAGGGACATTAAAACTCATCTTAAAGCCATGGGCAGGGACACCCCCCACTGTCCCAGGCTGCTCCAAGCCCCGTCCAGCCTGGCCTTGGGCACTGCCAGGGATCCAGGGGCAGCCCCAGCTGCTCTGGGCACCCTGTGCCAGCCCCTCCCCACCCTCCCAGGGAACAATTCCTTCCCAAGATCCCATCCATCCCTGCCCTCTAGCAGTGGGAAGCCATTCCCTGGGTCCTTTCCCTCCAGGCCTTGTCCCCAGTCCCTCTCCAGCTCTCCTGGAGCCCCTTCAGGCCCTGCAAGGGGCTCTGAGCTCTCCCTGGAGCCTTCCCTTCTCCAGGGGAACATTCCCAGCTCTCCCAGCCTGGCTCCAGAGCAGAGGGGCTCCAGCTCTGGAGCAGCTCCGGGGCCTCCTCTGGGCTCTCTCCAGCAGCTCCACGTCCTCCTGCTGTTGGCCCCAGGGCTGGGGCAGCTCTGCAGGTGGGCTCTCACCTGAGGGGGCCCAGGGGCAGAATCCCCCTCCCCTGCACTGAATAACCTGAACCCTTCCCTGCAAAGGGCTTTCCCTGTTCCTCCACAGCAGCAAAGCAACGATCAATGGAAATGATGGGAAAACCCCCAAGAACTCCAAGAATTAGGATGGTGCAAATATCAAATAAAGAGAAAAATGCCAGTCAAGCCCTCTTAGCCTGGAAACAGTGACCACCCTTTTCTGGGTGGAAATAGGAAGTTAATTGTACTTTACTAAGTGGTGACACAACCCCGTTGTTCCCGGAGGCAGTGAAATCTGTTGTCAGCTATTTTCCACAGATGATTTTACTGGCCCAAACCAGCACTAAAAAGCCAAGTAATTCCAGTTGTTTCTGAGTTTTGATGTGTATTTAACATGCATAAATCATAAACCATTATAGACATTAAAATCAATTAAGAGACATATTAGGTGATTTAATTAGTCTGGCTTCTCCAGCAGGATTTTCCACATGAACAGGGCATTTCCCAGGAATTTGTCTGGGCTATGTCTAGGTGACCCAGGTGTGGAATACACCGCCAGTTCCCTTGGGAGCCAATGTCACAGTGAAATGCTTTTCCCAAGCAGGCTGAATTGTGTGATGCTCAACCTAAATATTTTTATTTCATCTCATTATTTCTGTTTACACTGCTTTTACTTGACAAATTCAAGAAGTTAATAATGTGTCACATAAAACTAATGGCTAGAACAATAAATATTCTGTATAATTTCACAAACACAGCATCAGTTTCATTTAGGTTCTGTGATACACTGTCAGCATATTGCTTTTCAAGATATATTTAAAAAAATACCATGGAGTATTTTTTTTCCTTAACAAGAAAATATGTTTCTGTGGTTTGATCAAATAACTCTTACATGGTTTTCAATTTCCAGGAAGGAAATTAAAATAAAGGAAAAATCTTATGGTAGTAAATGAGAAAAGGAACATTACCCAAACAGTTCAATTTTATTATTTGATTCCACTTGTTCAGGTGATTTCACTCTGTAGAAAAAGGGTCAAATTCCATTTGCAAGTTTTTAAATTGTGCCATTAAAAGCTGAGTGAACATTTGCAAAACAAGTTACAAGCAATTTCCTATTAAAAATAGATTATTAAGCTTTAAAAATCATATTCTCAGGGTAATATGTGTGTCCTGCAAGATAGAGATGAATGAACTTTCAGCAGTAATTCACAGTAAATGAGTTTAGATTAAACATTTACATTTACCTTGTCCCTGATATCTACCTTGGAATTTTAGAGGGGCTGGCGAACGAATTGACTTGGTCCCAAAACTGGGTTGCTGCATGTGAGGAACTAAATAAAAATTGTATTCAAACCCTCATATGGATGTTAACAGCCTGAAGTGGAAAATGCAGATCTGAGCACCCCATACCTGGAGCCCACATGCCACCAGCTCCACGGGGCCCCGAGTCTGCTCCCCCTTATTCAACAACTGCTCTGTATTTTCAAGTGCACGTGTCAGTCCAGCAGCACCCAGCCACCAGCTCGGGGTGAAGGGAAGGATTTTGTGAGGTGAATTGGGATCTCCAAGGCAGTTCCCCTGGAATGACCAAATCTCGTGTCACAGTTTGAGCTTTGCCACTCACGGATGCCAACACTCATCCTTTGTTTTCAATTCCCAGCCCTCCCCCAGGGAGGGGGAAGATGAGGCCATGGGTAGCAAATCTGGGAGATACATATATATACATATGAGTATATATACATACACACACACACATATATATATAGCCAATGGTGGGTATTTATTTTGATTTTGTATGGGTGAACAGGCAGGACTTCTATAGTTCTTTTCAAGCACTCACCTGGTTTTTGCACAGGAAAAAGGAGACGTAAAAAACCCCAACAAAATAGGACAGTTGGATGAAGATTGCAAACACAACACATAAAACAACTACTTGGCATAAATGAATGCAAATAAGTCCTTGATAATGCTGTTGAGAAGCTGCTGGTGTTATTAGTACTTCAATCAGAGAGATGCTCGTTAGAGGGGAAAAATGAACTTAGAAAATCCTTCTCCTGTGGGAAGCTTCATGCTCCTTCCTCTCCTTCCAGCAAATTCCTCCTTATCAGCTAAAATCAGGGTCCAACCTGCGGAAATGTTTACAGTCTTCAAATCTAAAACTAGTTAAAATCACTTATCAGCCAAATATTCCCTAAATACAAGGCAGGCTTAACAGATATCTCTGAGGATCTCATGACAGCTCTCTCCAAATATCTATACTCCATATTATATTACGGGAGTAGCAAAAGTTTCCCCTAATTTTTTTTCCCTAATTTTGCAATAGAAATCAAAACAAGATACTGGGCACTTGTTAACTGGAAATAATTCGTTAGGTGAAGGTTTTATCAGGTATTTTTGTTGATGTTTTGGTAGGAGGGACCAGAGCCAGCCTATATGGAATTCTAGTGCAGCTAATCCGCTTTACACGCCTCAGCTGCCCAGGGAATGCTCCCTTCCTACCACTGGCATTCCTTCAAAGGGGATCCCACACTTTTCCATGATCTAGAAGTGGGCCAACGTAAGGGGAATAAACACAAAATAGAAAGTACAAGCTGGGGTGTCCTCCTTGGGAGTTCCTTTGTCACCCCGATGCTACAGGAGGGAGACTAATGAGTGGAAGTGGTTTTGCTAAAGACAGAGAGACAGCTACAAACTGACAGCCTTGGAATTCCTTGGTGTTAACACACGGAAAAGCTCCTAGAACCAGTACGTGGAATAGGGGTACACCACACCAGTAAATGCCAGAAAGTCCAGAAATAAGACTTTAGAAATTAAACTGCCTTTCCAAAGGCAAGTTAAGAGGCCCAGAGCCTGCCTTAGCCAGGTAGAACCACACCGGCCTTTCTGGCCTCAAAGGCTGCATGTGAACCATCTCCAGCGAGTGCCACAACAGATCAGGATTATTCAGTTTATTTTCCCCACCTCAATTTCATCCCCTTCCTGCAACTATTATGCTTTTGAGGATAGGAATGACTTTGAGCTTATTTATACCATCCTTGAAAAACCCTAAGCTGCTCTGCCCCCTCTAACACATCTTGATCGGACAAGAAGAAATGGGTTCCAGTTGTGCCTCAGGAGGTTTAGACTGGATATTGGGGAAAATTTCTTCATGGAAAGACTTGTAAAGCATTGGCACAGGCTGCACAGGGAAATGGGCATCACCATCCCTGGAAATGCTCAAAAACCTTGTGGATGTGGTACTTGAAGACATAGTTTAATGGTGAACACGGTGGTGGTGCTGTGTTCATGAATGCACATGGTGATTTAAAGGCCTTTTCCAGCCTTATCAGTTCTATGATTTGACACAGCCTGGTCATTTCTGCTTCATGTGGCTTTCATACATCACATCTCAAGCCTGCCCTCCTTCCAAATCTCCCTACTGGCACAGGACCCCCAGTCTCATCTCGGTGGAGCTGTCCTTGCCACGCTTACACTAACCCAGCTCACTGTGAGTGAGTAGGTTGGGAGGTCACAAAAGCTGGTCCAGCAGCAGATTTGATGGACTAAAAGCAGGTCAGCAACGTGTGAAGTACAGGGGAAAGTGAGTCATCAACAGTGACAACCAGAACAGGATAAAAGCTGTAAAAACCATCAGTTCCTTCCTTGCCCCTTAGTTCTTCACTGAACTCCAGCTGCATGCAACAGCCCAAAATCAAGCTACATGTCAAAATTAAGATGAGTTCACCCTGTAGAAGTGCTGGAGCTGGCAGATGCTTCATTTCAAATCATTCCTCCCCCTGCAGCTTCCCCAAACCCTGCACCCTGTGGCACAGGACTTACTACTCATTTCTCTGCTCCTTTACTGTTGGTTGCAACTTCATTGCAACATAAAAGGAATTTAACAAGGGCATCACTTGGATAAAAAATACAAATAGACTGAAAATATATTAATTAATCTGTGGTACCCCCTGCCCACTCCCAAATCAGCTCATCACTATAGCTCTGCACTTCTTGAACAGATGGGATCTTCTGGCAGCTTTTAAACCACTCAACAGTACTTTCTCCCACAACAAAGCAAACTAATTACTAGAGTAAGATGCTATTTCCCATCTATTTTTCTGCTATTTTTAAGGAATCAGCTTGCTGTCTGATTCGGGATTTGCAGTGAAGCCCTCAAACAGCAGAATTAAATGCACATTGGCACAATGGTACAGAACATGCTAAATGAACTTCACAAGGATCTTGCTCACCAAATGCTTCTCCCTTTCCCTTTAGGAAACTAAAGATCATGGATGCACAGATAATTAACCCTTAGCACTGGCTTCACGTGCTGGATCCCTAAACACAGCACAGCAAAGGCTGCTCCAGCTCTGCTCTAAAAGATTCCAAAATAATTTTTTTCCAGCTTGAGGATAATTTTTTCCCACTGCAACAATTTTCTTGTCGACCCTGTAAGTGCTTTGCTCAACCTCAGCATTTGCTTGCTAGGCTGCGCATGTTTTTTCCAAGGTAACTTCTCGCCTTTAGCAACTTCAAGATACGTGGAAATCAATGTCAAAATTATAAACTTCCCAAATTCTTTTGGGAAAGCTTCTAAAAATGGCTGCAGAGGATTACAAGACTTAGATTAATTTGATAACAAGCCCTAAAAAAGCGCGAGCTACAGCAATACCAGTTCAGACACTTGGATGAGTCCCAGGCACCCAAGGAAGTTAAACAGTCTTAGAAAAAAAATTGCAAAATTCAGCACCTCTGAACGCACAAAGAGCTGTAGAGAGAAGCCAACAGATTTTGTAATAACTAAGCAAATTTAGTGGTAGATTTGCAATTCGGTGGGTATTTGTTGAGTGGCAAATAAACCAAAGCAGCTAGTTACATGTTGCCTAGCTCAGCCTCTAATAGGAATTGCTTCCCTGCAGGTAAATCACTTTCTATTACTCCTAAGTACCCCAGGAAAAACACTAATTGAAAACACAGTTCTAATACTGTCCAGCTGGAAAACATTAGCTTAGGATGGAACTAGCTTGACACTGGCTGCCAACTGGCTGTGGACAATGGAATAGGAAATTAATCTCTTGCAGACAAGACATCCCATTTTCCACTTCTCCTTTGTAACCTTCAAATCAACTCGTCATTAACCAACGGTTTTGATTCCCATGGGGAAAGAAAACTATCAGTGAATTCATGATAATGCAGGTCTGGCTTTCTTGCATTAAAATGAAGACTCAGGTTTTGACATAGTGGATGGCAGAGGAAGTGGACGGTGGATACAACATCCAGTAACATTTCCCTCTTTTCTTGGCTAAGAGCTAAAGAACAGCCAGACCACAAAGCAACCACGAAGAAAAGCACAGTTGTCCAATTCTGTATCGCCCCAGCCCACCTTCCTGCAGCTCCCTCCTGCCAAGAGCTTTTTCCCATGCAGGTGCAGAAGGGATGAGGAGAAAACCCAAGTTGCTGGCTAGCGTTAATTCATAACACCCCATAGACTGGGTTTTCATTTCTATTTAAATTCATTTCTATGCAGGAGCCAACAGGTCAGACTATCTCAGGAGCATCGTTCCCCAAGGTGCTTCCAACCCACAACCTTCCCGAGCCTCCTCTCCTTTTGTGAAACACTCCAGCCTTTTATGACTATTTTTATTCCCTACCCAAGTTCTCCAAGATGAGAAAAAAACTAAATAAACCCCATAAAATTTAGTAACTCTCCTTGTCATGTCGAGGTGTCCTTGTTCTGCACCCACATCTTCTAGCAGATGATGGCAGAGGTCCCTGCCCATGGCAGGTAGTTGGAATGGGATGATCTTTAAGTTCCCTTCCAAACCAAAACACTGACTCGATGATTTTATGAAGTTACCCATTGACACAACATTACAAGTCCACATTCATCTGCTCAGCTCCAGATTACTGTACCAAGTTTGTGCCATTTGCATGAATCAGACCATCTCATTTGTGCCCAAAATTCAGTAAGGAACACGTATCTGAGTTATCAGCACAGAGGCAATTACCAGTTGATAACGATTTCTGGGTCTAAAAGAGGATATTTCTCCACAGTCTTACTTATTGTGCTTCAAACCAGCTTCTTCATCCATTCTAGAGTAAGCCAAGGAGGCCAGACAAGATGAGGGCAGCAGAACAAGAGAAGAAATAACACACTCATCAGAATTGAAGAGATCTGAAGTTTATCCTCTCTGTAGTTTGAGTGCAGACAACTTTGTCAGAGATCAAAAAGTTTAGGACAGCTTTGTTCTAGCCTGATCCCACAGGAGAGGTGTTTTTAGCTAGTTTACTTCCAGAAAACAGAAGAAGATGAAGGGAAGGGCCCCAGACAGACAGACTGCAACCCAAAACCACCAGCAGCTGGGCTACATCCTCCCAGATCTGCCTCCAGCCCGATGGCAACATCCATATGCATCCCACGGCTTTTTTGATGAGCAGTGAAATAAAGGTTCAGTCTAATGTGGTGAGTGACAATCCAAGCGTGCAAGTGTGGATTCCCAAGTCTGGGTGAGCTATTACAGCTAATGACTCCCAGTACCAGCCTCATGATAGAAGCAGGGAAATTATAAAAAAATCAGAAAATTGGAGGATCTGGAGTCAAAAGGAAGTCAGTGGGGAGGAGAACCAGTCAGAGCATCCAAGGAGAGGTCCAGGTACTCAATCACCCGAATTACTGAGGACCTCTGCAAATTTTACTTTACTTCCACTATGCTCCAAACCAGGCACAAGACAGCATGAAAGGAAACAGCCTAATGCTGCAGCAGGAGAGGTTTAGATTGGAAATTTGGGAGAATGTCTTCACAGAAAGGGCTGTCCAGCCCTGGCACAGCTGCCCAGGGCAGGGGTAGAGTCCCCATCCCTGGAGGGATCTGAAAGCCGTGTGGATGTGGCACTTGTGGGGGCACGGGGCAGTGGTGGCCTTGGCAGTGCAGGGGGAGTGCTTGGACTCAATGGTCTTAGAGGGATTTTCCAACCTTAATTATTCTGTGATTCAATATATTGAAAAGCTGTTTCTACACAATGTCCACCCAGAACATGGTGCGGGACACCAATCAAATGGAAAAGTATTAAAACTTCCCATGACCGACCATATTTACACATAAATAAGAAAGAGCTAAAGCTATACAGGCAACCTTAACAGTGGCATTTCCTAATACTTAGGCCAAGACTTAAAAATTATTACTCACCAAACAGAAGTTTTGGGGTCAGACTGCTTTCATGTGCTTTACAATAATTAAAATATACGTATTTTTTAAAGAAAACCAGAACTAGCTCTCTTGTTATAGTAAGAGAATGTGAAAAACTTAGTGTCTGGATTAATCACAGAATGATTTGGGTTGGAAGGGACCTGAAAGATCATCCAGTCCCACCCCCTACCATGGGCAGGGACACCTTCCACTGTCCCAGGCTGCTCCAAGCCCCATCCAGCCTGGCCTTGGGCACTGCCAGGGATCCAGGGGCAGCCACAGCTGCTCTGGGCACCCTGGGCCAGGGCCTGCCCACCCTCACAGGGAAGAACTTCTTCCCAATATCTAATCTACATCTACCCTTCTTAACCTTACGGCCTAATGACAAAGTCTTCCAAAAAACTTAAGTCTAAATAAAATAAAACAATCCAGCTGCCTTAGATGAGAAAGAAAAACAATCGTTGTTTTCAGGTTCTTCACTTTTTCTTTTTGTATAAAAGTCTGCGCTGGCCAAAGCATCACATCAAAAAGACCTTTGAATTAATTTGTCACCTGTTAAATATGCTTCTCCTAAAAATTCAGCGTGTTGTGTGCAAGAATATGCCAGCCTGGTGTATGACAATGATTTCTTCATGCTCCTATTTGCTAATCACAAAATATACTGGATTATGTATTTTAATCAGAAATATGTTAACACTATTACAGTACACAGACATGATTACATTCACGTTTGTTTTGAGATACTACGGAAAAGGGTTTCTATTTGCAGCACCTACAACTATTTCCAGCCCATTGTTCTCTGTTGTAAAGCTGAATTCTTCTCTATTTCAAAGCATAAAAACTAACAAGGCAAACCCAACACTTCAAATCCAACATCAGTGTAACTTTAATCTGAACCCGCCCAAAAGTTATGAGTGAATATCTGAAGGGATAAAAGCAAATTAAAATGGTACCTGTTGGACCCCCTGGACTTACAGTTTCTTGCAGGCATATGAAAAAATGAGAGGATTTGGGATTATTGTGTTAAATATCCACGGTTAATCGTGGTGAGGACCACCCCAAAGCCCCAGCTCTCACCTTTATGCTTCCCCCGATGAGATCTGGTGGCTCTTCATCTGTTTCTAAGGCAACATTGATGGAGGCGAAGGGGCGACTTGCCATCTGTTGCATCTCACGCAGTAGTTGCTAATTTATTAAACAGAAAAATATTATCATCATATTGTTCCGACACAAAGATGAAAGACAAATGTACCTAAAAGGTTTTACCTGATACAAAGGGGTATCAATGAATATGGAAAAATAACCTCCAGGGGTTTTAACGGGCTTAAGAATACAGATAATGGTAAATATTCCCATTACTACAATTTAACAAGTTACTGGAAGTTAAGCTGAATGCACAATGTGAGCCTGACACGTCTGGGAGGGAAAACAATCTGGCTGAGTCTCTATAAAGCAGTTATTTACTTTTTAAGCTGTTGTTTGTCATCACCAGTCTGATTCCCACTCCATAGGATTTGTGGGAATCATTTTAAAATTAAACTAGCAGCAGTATGTAACTACTGTAAGAATGAAGTTGCTATATTTTATAACAGCACCAGCAAAATGCTGTCAGGCTTCTATGGAATAATACTCTTTTTTTATTGTTTCCTTGCTGAATACAGAAAATGGCAAACATGTCCTTATTGCAAAATGTTTTATTAAAATAAAATACCTTTTCCTGGGCAAATCCCCACAAGCCCTCATGACACAAGACATCTTTTTATTGTGCTCTTAAGCACTTCTAAGCATTACAATGCAGCTTCCCCTTTTTTAACACACAAAAAATAAGATGCTTTCTACACAGCTGGGCTGGAAACAGCATTTTGGTTTTAGCTGAGCTGTGGACACACTTCTTTTTGGCTCCAGTGACTAATCTCAGGCAAGACAGAAGCCGGAATTCCCCGAAGCAAGGGGTCCAATGGGACTCTGTGTCTCTATTTAACAAGGGAAGGGGCAAACACTTTGTACAGCATGTGAAAACACAGTGCTCGTAACCTTAAATGCAGAAACTGCCCAAACCTCTCGTACAGCTTTACACATTTACCATCACTACTAACTGCAGCAATACCAGTTATCCTCTACTTTTAAGCTAGACTGAGGCACCACCAGTGCTATCTAAAATTCCCACCATCACCACCCACATTTTCCCATTAATTCTGGGAAATCTGGTACTCCAAGCCCAAACTGATCATTTACAGCACTCAAAAAGTGCTACAGAAAACAGCACAAAATGCATGGTGCCCCAAATATCCCCCATCCAGCACAGCAGAAGGTGAAAGGAAGGTGCCATTATCCAGCAACATTGTTTGGACAGAACTAATTGACAGAATCACCAAATCCCAGAATGGTTTGAGTTGGAAGGGACCTTAAGGATCATCCCGTTCCACCCCCTTCCTGGGATAAGTCCCTGCCCATTCCTCTGGTGCCACTGCTGGGCCCCCAGAGCAGAGCCTGGGCCCTGCTCTGAGCCTCCCTGCATCCAGGGACACCCAGGGACACCCAGGGACACCCAGGGACAGACAGGAACAGACAGGGACACACAGAGACACCCAGGGACAGACAGGGACAGACAGAGACACTCAGGGACAGACAGGGACACCCAGGGCTGAGGGCCCCTCTCAGCTGGGGCTCCTCTCGAGGCTGAACAGCCCCAGCTCCCTCAGCCTTTCCCGGGCAGGAAGATGCTCCAGGCCCTTCCTCATCTCTGCAGTCTCCTCTGGACCCACTCCAGGACATCCATGTCCTCCCTCCTGTCCTGAGGAGGCCAGAGCTGGACACAACACTACAGATGTGCCTCACCAGGGCTAAGCAGAGGGGCAGGATCCCATCCCTGGCCTGCTGGCACTGCTCTTCCTGATGCCTCCTGGCATCCCATTGCCCTTCTTGGCCCCCAAGACACACTGCTGGCTCAGGGACAGCTGGCTGTCCACCAGGACCTGGTGGTTGTTCCTGCAGGTGCAGGACCCCTGCATTTGCCCCTGCCCCATTTCTGAATTTCAGAAGGCTCCTCTCTGCCAATCTCCCCAACCTGTCGAGGTCCATCTGAAGGGCAGCACAGCTTCCTCGGGGGGACCGGCCACTCCTCCCACCTCTGTGTCATCAGGGCACTGCTGGCGAGGCACCGACCCCTCATCCAAATCACTGATGAACCAGGCAAACAACACCGGGTCGAGTACAGAACCTTGGGGCACACCACTAGTGAGTGACAGGCCTCCAATTAGACCACTAATTACGACCCTCTGGGAACCTTTTTTGGTCTTTGCTTTGCCAAATTGCCTGTAATTTTGAGACTTTTTCGGTGCAGAAAACTAGAGGACTGTTTCTGTAACTTGAGGGTGCAGGCAAGGCATGATGAGGTCAATGCACATAAGCTTGGGGGGTGTATGAGCTTCTATGGCTCTCAGTCTAGTTAAGAAAACTGTAAAATTTTACTGCCATAAAAGGCATGTGATAAAGTTTTCCTTAATTTTTTAAAGAAAAAAAGAAAGGGGGGAAAAAAGGCATTTTGAGCAGATTGTAGATACTGTCACAAAGCAAAAACCCAACAAATCCACAGAAATGGAGTGTTCGTAAGCAAACTCGTGTGTAACTCACACTTGGGTAAAAGGACACGAGGAGTGTTCGGGTATTTAAAGCACACCAGCAGATTGCAGACGAAAGCAAGTGTGAAACAGATTGCTGGGTTGTTGTTCCTGTAATTGTCCCCTTCAGCTATCACAAAGTGCTTTGTTTAATGGCTATAAAATCAATGAACAAGCTGTCCTGATGAAGATGTCCAAGAGACAGACGAACTAAAAGCTATTAGTTCTTCAAAGGAAGTTATTTTACTAAAGAAAATGTGCAATTTGGCAACATGACTCCTACTGAAGTCAAAAGTAGCTTTGAGAATATAGAATCACAGAATGGTTTGGAATGGAAGGGATCTCAAAGATCATCCAGTTCCAGCCTCTGCCATGGGCAGGGACACCTTTCACGATCCCAGGGTGCTCCAAGCCCTGTCCAGCTTGGCCCTGAACGCATCCAGGGATGGGGCAGCCACAGCTGCTCTGGGCACCCTGTGCCAGCCCCTCCTCACCCTCCCAGCCAGGAATTCCTTCCCAAGATCCCAGCCCAAGCTCCCCTTTCCCAGTGGGAAGCCATTCCCTGGCTCCTGTCCCTCCAGCCCTTGTCCCCAGTCCCTCTCCAGCTCTCCTGGAGCCCCTTTAGGCCCTGCCAGGGGCTCTGAGCTCTCCCTGGAGCCTTCCCTTCTCCAGGGGAACATTCCCAGCTCTCCCAGCCTGGCTCCAGAGCACAGGGGCTCCAGCCCTGGAGCAGCTCCGGGGCCTCCTCTGGGCTCTCTCCAGCAGCTCCACGTCCTCCTGCTGTTGGCCCCAGGGCTGGGGCAGCTCTGCAGGGTCTCACAGGAGCATAAAAATGCTCAAGCCAGGTAAAATCAGAGGTCCAGGATGCAACCAAAGCAGCAAATGCCTAAGGGAACATCCTTTTCCTAACACCAGCTTCTGGTGTAGCACAAGTCATGTTACAAAGTTCCCCCTAAAAATTAAGAATTAATTTAAGAAAGAATTGTTCTATAACTTGAATGTCACTCTCTCCCCCAAGGCTCATACCATGCCTGTTTAACCCCGACACATATCTATCCTCCAATATTTGTTTGGTGTGTTGAAATTTTAATTAAAAGATTTTATGATGCTGTAAGGGAGAAATTGTGACTTTTCCCCAGTCAAGAGGCTGAGCATGGCTTTACAAGTCAGCAGCTGTTAACATCTAGATACCCCAGAACCTGCCTTTCCCTCACTTCTAATGATGGGCTTTCTGAGATTTCAGATAATGAACCTCAATACTCTTTCAAGCCAGCCCTTGTTTTCCAGATGACACGATTAATAGGACAACCTGGGAATATTTTAGATCACGTAGGGAGAGGATTTTAAAGGCAAAACGTTTGACAGGCTTAGAAAGAAATCACATCAAAAAGCCTGTCCTGGAATACACCTCTGGCCTTTAATATTTAAATAACTGCAAACTGTGAGAATGCACAACTTTCATTTGCATTGACTTTGATTTTTTTTTTTCCATATCACAGAATCATGGAATGTTTTGGGTTGGGAGACACCTTAAAGACCATATTGTTCCACCCCCTGCTATGTTCCACCTTCCACTAGACCAGGTTGCTCCAAGCCCAGCCCAATCCGGCCTGGAATCCTTCAAATAAAGTGATTCTTACCAGGAATATTTTAAATTCACACATGTTGAGTAATGGACAATCTAAAATGAAGAGTGTGTTACTGATGGGAGAAGAACCTCCTGAGGAAGTGAGGAGAGCCTTGTCAGGCAGTAGTGCAGGCTCTCACGGAGAAGACAAACAGCTATTCAGGTTACCAGGTTAATTGACTAATATAACCTATGCCGTGCTTCCTGACAAGAAAAGCCTGGACATTTTATTCCTACCATAAAACAGCCACCAGGTTCCATATAACCATCCTGTTACATCCATCACAGCAACTGCCCTCTGCAGAGACTGTTTCATGAGCACAGGGCCCCAGGAGCTTTGGGGATAGGACTCCGGTATTTTCAGCCACGAAATAATGGTGGTTTTTCCAGAAGAAAGGAACACACATTCTGGATTTTATTTGCTCCTTATGAAGAATGGCTTTAAAAACAAGCTTATCAAAACAGCAATCTAGAACTCACAATGAGCTCCAGTATTTACATGAGCAATTTGTCTCAATTTTTTTTGAAGAAGGAAAACATACCAGGAAGGAAAACAGTAGGAACTCAAGGAGGACAGTAGTGACATACTGGTACAGGTTGCCCAGAGAAGCTGCAGCTGCCTCTGGATCCCTGGAAGTGTCCAAGGCCAGGATGGATGGGGCTTGGAGCACCCTGGGATAGTGGAAGGTGTCCCTGCCCACAGCAGGTGGGGGAATGAAATAAGCTTTAAGATCCCTTAGAAGCCAAACCATTCTATCATTCCATGATTCTAGAACCAGGGGTGTGTTAAGCAAGCAGCAGGCATGAATGAGCTTTCATTTCAATGGAGAGTAAAAGCAGAGCAAGCAGGATCCCACAGGAAGGGGAGAAAATGCAGCAGACAGGATGTGTTCAGGCCAGGCAGCCTGAGAATGTCTGCTGGTATGTCTGGTACCATGACACAAGGTCACAGTCGAAGGAGGTGAACTTCAACAAGGGGAGCCAGAAAAGAGTGATGGTCCGATCAACAGTGGCTTTTGCCCCAGGAAATTTGTAGCTCTAAATTTTCAAGGTATTTCTGAAATTCGGATATTTTTGGACCCACAGGTTTTGTACTTTTTAGAAGTACAGCTACTCTGAGCATCCTGAGGACATACATTTGGTTTGAGAAGAACATTTGTTGAAGACATTCCAACAGAGCAAGCTACACATTCCTTTACTTTGATAGAACCACAGAATCATTAAGGCTGGAAAACCCTCTAAGACCATTGAGTCCAACCATTAACCCAGCACTGCCAAGGCCACCAGTAACCCATGTCCCCAAGTGCCACATCCACATGGCTTTGAAATCCCTCCAGGAATGGGGACTCCACCACTGCCCTGAGCAGCTGTGCCAGGACTGGAAAGCCCTTTCTGTGAAAAAATTTTTCCTTATATCCACCCTAAACCTCTCCTGGCACAGCTTGAGGCCATTTCCTCTCATCCTGATGAGACAAGTACTATCAGAAGTCATCCTTGAATATTCATATGACAACCTTCAAGGTTGCAATAAATTTTAGATGGTCCCTCAAAGCTACAGTTACGACCAAGCCCCTGCTCAGCTGGGTCTCTGTTCCTGTAGTTCTGTACCACCATGGGGAAAAAAATCGAGCTCCGCCCATGAACAAGCAAAATTACGTGCTGTGTTCTCCATGCTGTCCACAGCCAACTTTAAAACCCAGGAGACTCCAAAATCAGCTGTGTGTTCTGAGCCACACCCCTGTCAGTATTGCAGAGATGGACCGGTCCTTTGGCCTAAAACCCAGAGCTCTCACAGTGAGTCTACAGAAAGTCCCAGCTCCAGTGTCACAGCAAGGGGAGAAAGACAAGGAAGATGTAGATGATTAAAGGGATGGAATGCCTATGAATGAAGGCTGAGTTAGTTGGGGTTGTTCAGACTGGTATTTTGAGCTTATTCCTGCAAATCCTTTTGCTTCAAGGGCTCCATTTGAATTCAGCAGGCAGCATGTCCCATTTATGCACAAATAACCATTTCCGTATGCACATAAACTATCAACACCCTATTTTCAGGCACGATTAACTTAGCTGGGAGGACACGTCCCAGAACTCACCTGTAATGACATCTCCCAAAACTGTCAGCTTGCAGGCTGCTGACAATCGGTGTGGAAAGGGAACACCACTCTCACCAGGTTCCCAAGGATCTATGGAGAAGGTTCCAGCCCTGGCGGCAGTGGCAGCTGATGGATCTGCTTGTCTGCAGGGCCATCTCCAACAGGTGCTCAGGCCCCATGGAATCATGCAATGGTTTAGGTTGGAAGAGACCATAAAGACCATCTAATTCCAACCCCCTGCCATGGGCAGGGACAGCTTCCACTGTCCCAGGTTGCTCCAAGCCCCATTCAATTTCCAGGGATGAGGCAGCCACAATTTCTCAGGGCAACCTGTGCCAGGGTCTCACCCCCCTCACAGCCAGGAATTCCTTCCCGGTATCCCATCTAACCCTGCTCTCTGGCAGTGGGAAGCCATTCCTCCTTGTCCTGTCCCTCTATCCTTTGTCCCCAGTCCCTCTCCAGCTCTCCTGGAGCCCCTTTAGGCCCTGTAAGGGGTTCTAAGAGCTCCCTGGAGCCTTCCCTTCTCCAGACTGAACACCCCCAGCTCTCCCAGCCTGGCTCCATAGGAGAAGCACTGTACATTACTTGGAAGTAACATATAGATCCTGCTGTAGGAACATTTGCTTTATGTCATCATAACTTGGTGACCTTGGGGGGAAGGAGAGAAGACAATGGAGTTACCTTCCAAAATAAAAACTGGCATCAGCAAAAAATAAACATACAAGCCATAAATATTCCATGAAGATGAGCCACAGTGTCTCAGAACTAAGTGATTTAAAGCATTTAACTACAATTACACTAACTACCATGTAAGTCAACAAACAAACAATTTTCTCTGATGCTTTCATCATCACTGAAAATTAAGTTTTTAAGCCCCTACAGCAGTGCACATATTAATGTTAGCTAATTAGTTTTGTAACTGACTTTGCAGGCTATGTTGAAAGAGAGAGGAAGAGAGAATTAATGTTCAAATCCTTCTCAACAGGCATTTCCACACTTCAAAACTATAACAAACCAGAAAGCAAAGCTGCTGGGAAGTTGCCTCATGCTGAAATGACAGAAGATATTTAATTCAGGGCTGATTAAGATAAGCAAGTTATTCATCATAATCATGCCCAGTAGGAAGGTATAGAAATCCTGACCTTTAATAAGAAGAATAAGATCATTTCTTTTTAAAAGATCAGAAGGATCTAGTCCATGCAGACTAAAATATACACCAATACTTGATAATTACACAATAGCACAATGAAGCTCTGGCTCAGTAGAGCTCTTCTGGAATAATTACACAACACTCCTTCTCTCCCTGATTTTTCCAAATAACTAAATTAGATAGCTGTACAGCTGATGCCTACCATCAGAAAGAGACCTTGGAGTCTGAAATGAGAACAGCTTCAATACACCTGCAGTCATGAGCTTTTTTTAAACAAGGTTGAACTCTCCTAGAGATGGGCTTGATAGAATCATAGCATCATGGAATGGTTTGGGTTGGAAGGGATCTAAAGGCCCATCCAATTCCACCCCCTGCCAAATAGAAGGTTCAATCTATGAGTAGATATGGGTTGGTATGAATAGAGTATGGGTTGGTATCCCATACTTGAGCTTCATCTAATTTGATACTCCAGCTTCATCTTTGCTCAAGTTCTCACCAGTTCTTTTTTGGGATATAAAACCAACTTCAGTCTCTAGCACCAACCCCACTGAAGACTCTGTGACAAGAGCTCAGTTGTCTGCCAGCGCCATGTCTGCGACTGCCAACCCAATCTGATGGTGTCCTACACAGAGAGATTAAAGATCCAACTGGTCAGCTGGAACTGGCCATCTGCAAGTTCCCCCGAGATGAGCTCCACTGGGCACAGAAGTGACAGGAGCATGTTCAAACAAAAACAGACCATCAATTTCCCCCCTAAGCGGGAATCTCTTGTCATCACTAATATTTTGGGATGTTTTTCCTCTTCGGGGCATCTCTTATTTCTGCTACAGTCTCCTTCAGTTGGTGACCAAAGCCACATGGATCACTGCAGAGCACACAGTGTTTGTATTTCGGAAAAAGCCTCCTGGCACTATGAGCTGGTTCCCATTCATGGATTTTAAATTTAGGGAGAGCGGAAAGTTACGATTATTTGATCTGACCTCCTGCCTAGTATGAGGCACTGAATTGCACCATGTGATTGACCTAGAAAAGGTCCTTCCAAAAGCACTGATTCTGAGAGCCATGTTTCTAAAAATATAAATCATTGGCATTGCCACTCTTGCCATTAAAAAGAAGAGAAAAACAAAACAGTTTTTCACTTTTTTACAGTTGCAGATACTGGGTGTTACAGATTGGTTTGGTTTGGAAAGTACCTAAAGTTCATCTAGCTCCAATCCCCTGCCATGGGCAGGGACATACTGTTTAAACTTTTGGCAGATCCTTTAGAAGATCCTCATCCCATCATGAATCTTCTACGATTCCTTTCCACAGCCACTGATTCGCATCACCAAACCTCAATATGTTCTTCCTTGGAGAAAATGAGGAATTTGTGATGTTTTAAACTCTTGCTTATCTTCCAGATAACAAACTAATCTTGCAGTGTTGTTCTCCACCATCTGCAACACCCAAAACATTGCTGAGAGTAGTGTGGACACAGTACTCCAATAACTTGTTACACCTAATAGTAACACTGTGCTCTTATTTTACTATTCATAAATGCAGGAAATGGAAATTTACATACAGTTATTAAAACACCACGGCCACCACCTTCAGTCTATTGTCCTGGGAATAGCTATTCTGGGAAGTAAACCCACCTTAACTGCATAAATAAAAGATACTCAGGCTTATGTTTCCCACTGTAATGAGAGGCATTGGGGTGCTCACCATGTGACTTGTTCTCCTCAGTCACCTGCTGGCTGTGATTTCTCACTCCTCCAATTCTTGTTTTCTCTACAAACCACCCCAAACCCAAGCTTAATATTTTCTTTTTGCTGACAGACACCAAATAATGCTGTCAGTTCTATGGAACAAGAAGGTCTACATGGCAAATGACTGCTGGGAGCTTGGAGAATACACCAGTAAACCCTCCAAAGCACCTGGGACTGCCCAAATCTAGAGATATTTGTTGCCAGACCTTTAAATATTTCTGCATAAGTTTGATACCAAATCCCTTGGAGCAAATCCTGGTCCAAAACATCACTGGAGACTCTAAACAATGATGAAGAGCCTGAATTACAGTTAGTTCGAAAATATTTTAAATCTAAAGCTTTTTCTTTGACCAAGGACGCCCTTAATTGCACTGTGCAAGAGAAGATCTAAGAGATGAATGAAATACTAACAGCTGAGAGCAGGAAGGGGAAGAAAAGGAAGGCAGGGCAATAAATAATACACAGCACACATCCCTTGGAACATCTCTGCTGTAAAAAACACAGAAATCTGCTTGCCTACATGGTAATCCGTGCGCATGGATGTTACAGGGGAGGATGCCAGTGGAAATAGAAGCACTACTAAGTTTTGCATACACATGAGAGGGAAAAAGGTTTCAGCAATGAGGTCAAGAAGGAGAAGGATAATTCCTGCAGTAAATCAATACACAAACCCCATCCTGAATAACTGGGTGACTCGCAGTGTAAAAATATTCAATCTTAGATAGTTTTGGCAAGAAAGGAGACAAAATATCGATCATTTTATGTTAATGGTGAAATTGAGCTCTAGACACCCAAATTTAGTTATCTCTGTAGGTGCTTGCTATTGACACTCCCACCACATTCCAAAGAGGCACAGGGAGTGATCCAGCTGATTCTCACCACACTGGGTCAGCCACGCTCCCTTTGCTGGGAGGGAGCTATTCCTTGCTCCAAGTGAAGGAAACAAAGCAGACTGAGGGTGAAGAGAAGAGGATTTGGATGCAAAAACAGAATAATAGGACAGAAAATTCCTGACAGCAGATGAGCGTATTAAAATTCTAACATCATGCTCATACTTTGTGCATTATTCTCTATTACCACCTTGATTCCTTTAACATGTCATTTTCTATAGACAAGACAGAAAGGTTTCCTACCCCTATTTCCTAACATCATTCACCTCATTCTAAGCCTCCTATAAAAGCTGCCTTTTTATTTCTATTTTCCCTTTTTAAGATGTCTGAAGATACTCAAACATGGGGCTCAATGGCAAGGGAATAAACACACAGTTTACAACCCCATCTCCTGAATGCCTGATATGACACAAATCATTCCCATTTTTACTCCAGGTCAAGTTTTACACTCTGCAAGGCCTGAACTTTCGCTCAGTGTTCCAAACTCATTTTCCTACAAGTACACATTGAGTGTGCTGTGTTTGCACACCCAACAGACCCTTCAGCCAGGAGGCTGAGAAGCACTGACACGGACATGTGCAAGCAGCTGGGCAGAGAAGTTTAGCTGAAATACAGAAAAGGAAAGAAGTCAGGAGAATCTTGTCTATTTTACAAGATCCTGATGAAGATTTTGGATTTGTAGCATGCTGTCTTCTCCATAAGGAGCAAAGCAAACTTGGTTTCAATCAAATGATGCTGCTGTGTTCCATTAACCAGCCATACCAAGCACAGCTGTACGCCTTCTCCCACCATATCGTCCAAGCAATCCTAGCTGAGTAATTTTGACTACTGAACCTGTCAGCACGCTCCTTTTTCTGCCCTACACATATCTCAGAACAAGCCTCAGTGATCAGCTTTTCACTCTGCACTGTGAGAAGAAGTTGGGCACTTGCAATGCTTCTGTTGGAAGCAGAAGGGATGGATAGCTGGGAATTACCTGCACATTGCATCATATTTTAACAACTTCCGGGTTAAGATCAGAGAACAAGCACATGGGAAACAGGTGATTGTAACTTGACTACTGCTAAAAATACAGCCCAAACCAGAGAAAGATCCTCCTTCAGGGCTGCAGCATTTTGTGAAATCATGGAACCGTTTGGGTTGGAAGGGACCTTGAAGATCATCCGTTCCAACCCTGCCATGGCAGGGACACCTTCCACTAGCACAGGGTGCTCCAAGCCCCATCCAGCCTGGCCTTGGACACTCCCAGGGATGGGGCATTGATCATTATTTTTAACTACTAAAGAGACCTTTGCTTTGGTTTATTGAGAATCAGTACAAAGAAACTACCTTCAAGCTATAAAATCATCTTAGATAACAAATTTTTGGGTGGACTTTTGTTTCTGGAGACAGTCTTTATTAATATATGTAATTATGGCACGACAAAGATTTTAAACTGTTTCCTCAAGATTTACAAGTATTTCTAACAAGATGAATGGAACAGCAGAGATCCATGAATTACAAGATAGAGTCACTAGATAAAAAGAGAGCAAGATAAATAACAGCAAAAGACAGGAATGTGCCTGGAAAACACCACCCTGATGAACTGCCTGTCAAACAGCCACATATATAGATTGAATTCAGACTGAAACATGCCAATATGTTGTCAGTACTCCAGCTTTTTTTTTCCTTAAAACATGCATCAGACTGTAACTTAATTTATAGAGACATTTCTCACTCAGGCCACTGCTCAAATACTTTAACTGAGCTCCAAAGCACAGTATTTACTTCCCAGTCTATATCCCTTATACATTCCTAGATAACATTTAACCCCAGGAGCCACAGGGAATGTTATGCTGACTCCAGCTTAGTTTCTTGTCAAGAAAGCAAGCAGAAAAAAAACAGCTGCCTTAGTAAAAATTTATGTACATTCAGAGAATACAGAAAACCTCAAAGACTTCCATTATTTCCAAGATTAAGGGTTATCTGTTTGAAAAGCAATGATTATACTCTGCAGCAAGTTCACCAGTAAGAGCAGAAACATCTGAAGCAGAAAGAGGAAGAAGAGAAGAGTTATCAGACATCATCCTGCTTTATTACCAGAGAGGAGCTCCTCATATGGAATAAATTCATATTATTCACACCACTGCACTGCAAAGTACAACCAGCTACAGATTTTTGAAGATATGCAGGAAACAGGGACTTGCAAAGAATTCCAACACTGTAAAAATTAATCCCCCAAATCCCCTTGATCAGCTCCTATGTGGGAAGAAACCACTCTTGAACAGAACAGTGACACGGCTGGGTGTCTGCAGCTGCCAAGAGCTTCATCCCAGCAGGACAGCTGGGAGGAAAACCTATAGGAATGGGCAGATCTCACCTGAAAATCCCAAAGCAGGGGAGAAACACCTCATTCCTTAGGGAATCTGGCCTCAGATTATGACATATAGATAACTACACACAGAAAGTGCACATGGACTCGCTTGAATAATGTCTGGCTTCTCTCATTTTGCATAGAAATAAACAGGTTCAAACAAGACAAAGCTCCTAAAAATAATTCCAGGTGCAGCCCAGCCCAACCTCTGATACCTGTACATTATAGAGGGCACTCCTTCCATGCTTTTAGCACTTAGCACACCAAGAAAACCCAATGAATGTGTGGTCAGTTGCTTGTGGCACACAGGACTTCTCTACAAACGCAACTCAGGTATTTGCCATTTGTGCTGAAAAACGAGGACCAAGGACACATTCTGTGTGCCACAACAATTGGCCACCTCACCCTGGTCACCCTGAGCGCTTTGGGTGGAACAGGAAATCAGGTTCTGCTGAGAAGCAAGAAATGAAGGTAGTGAAAAAAAAATAAATCAGGGATAAACAAGGAGGAAGCAGATTTTGGGGGGTGTAAAGCACAAAGTTATTTACATGATGCAAACACAGAAAGTTGTGAAGCTGGTCTGGACCATGGGTAGGTGAAGAAGAAAAAACTTCGACTCTAACATTCACATTTTTAAGTACTAAACTACAGCTTTCCAAATCCTGGGTGGCTTCTCCTTTTTCGTACTCTCCTAATGTTCCAGGGGGAAAAACCCAACAACCCAGAATATCTGAATAAGGCTTAAGTTGAAAATGGGGATTTGACTTCTTTTTTTAACATATTAAAGCAAGAGCTAATGTTTCTATTTTCTGTTTTCTATTTTGAAACAGATGTAAAGAATCTCCTAATTTATGTGGTTTTGTACTTACGCTGTCTAGAAATAGAAGTTCTGGGATTCAGGATATTCACCCCTATTTTTTTGGTGCTTCACAGAAACTGCAGCATCAGGATACTAAAATAACATAATTTGCCACTGAAACTGTAATCAAAAATACACTAAAGGCCTAAACAGGCAGCATTAACTGAATTAGCTTAGCCTTCAATTCAAGGTTAATGTGATGCATATGTGAATAAACACTAGAAAGAACTATTAAAAGAGGCATTTAAGGAACAACATTTTATCCTTCTCACCTCTCTCCGTCGTGATGCCCAGCAACTTTGTTTAATCTTCCAAACCACAGCCGCCACCAGGAGCAATGACAGGAAACAACTGGAAAGGAAAGAGAAAAAAAAATAGAAAATAATATTTTATTGCCCTTGTTCATAACATACTGGCAGCTGAAAAACTGTAGGAAATGAAAAGTTAAAATAATAATTAGAGATACATTGATGAAAGATAATCCAGCACAGTTCAGTGCTTGTGATACCCCGTGAGGAATGACACAGTTATTTTCAGGGAAAACTGTTGTTCCAAAGTTCTCTATCTGACTTCCTTAAATGACAGTAAGGCTGAAAGATTTAATCAGATTTGAAAAGCCACAATTGCCTATCTCTGGTATATTTTAAGTGAGAGGATAACATGCAAAACAAAAAGCCTTGAAAGAAGCAGAGAAAATTGATTATTATTTCTTTTCCAAATTACAAAAATAAGATACAGTGTAAAGTAGGTGAATTCTTTCAAACAGGCTGTTGCAGAACTACAGGCATTTCTTGATTTCTCCAAATTTATATTGGTTTTCTTCAGTCAAAAGAGGGAGAAAAAAGGATGAATGGATTTATCAATTTCTAGGGAAAATGCAAGGAAGCAGATATAACAAAGAGCAGTAATAGTAATACTAATAACACAACAACAGCAATAATAATAACCAACTGTATTGACAGTTATGATCTCATCACACTGAATACCTAATGAGCAACTTCAAGGCACACAAGCTAAGATTAAAGTCTGAACCCCAGTGGAAGCCTCTTTCCTCAAGGACTGTGCTGATGGGTTACAGAAAACATCTCCAAACCTCTTTGCATGTTCCAGCAGATATATGAAAGACAGCTAAAAGGAAAGTTTCCATTGAAAGCAAGATTAACCAGAACAGATGACTCATTTGCTCAAGTGCAGCATTCACATTAACCACTGGGCTCTGGATTCTCCAATAGGGATTTCTCTTGAAGAGAGACTTTGCAAAGGACTGCAAAGATGTTCTCACACTCCACCCTGACAGGAGGGGGCAGCCGGGGGGGTCGGGCTCTGCTCCCAGGGAACAGGGACAGGAGGAGAGGGAACGGCCTCAGGCTGGGCCAGGGGAGCTCAGGGTGGATATTGGGAAAATTCCTTCCTGGAAAGGGCTGTCCAGCCCTGGCACAGCTGCCCAGGGCAGAGGTGGAGTCCCCATCCCTGGAGGGATTTGAAAGCCGTGGGGATGTGACACCTGGGGACATGGGTTAGTGGTGGCCTTGGCCTTGGCCACCACTGGGTGGGGGAGTGCTTGAACTCGGTGATCTCAGAGGGCTTTTCCAACCTAAATGATTCCGTGATAGCATGACTTGGAAATACCTATAATTAAAAAGCAGGGTAGACAGCAGGAACCATTCCCTGAGAAATGGAAAAGGTGAGGAGACTGTTCGTGTTGCCGTATCACCATCTACAGACTACGTGTTATGAAAACTCCATGGATTGGGCACAGACACCCAAAGACAGCCAGTCAGTGATGGGATTACATTTTTCAGGCTTACATATGCACAGAAACATGCTTTACTATCATATAACATTAAAAAACTTGCACTTGTTTGATTTCGTGGCCCTGGCACAGGGTGCCCTGAGAAGCTGTGGCTGCCCCTGGATCCCTGGAAGTGTCCAAGACCAGGCTGGATGTGGCTTGGAGCACCCTGGGATAATGGAAGGTGTCCCTGACCATGGCAGGGGGTGGAATGAGATAAGCTTTGAGGTCCCTTCCAACCCAAACCAGTCTGGGATTCTATGACTTCAGCATTAAAATATCTGCACAGCTTTTAAAGACTCCTACAGTGCCCGTTTCTGTATAAATTTAAGGAGAAGCATGGAGAGATTTGTTTTCTCTTTCATTTTAAGAAATAACTTCAGCCACATTTTCCCTAAATATTAAAATCTGACATTCTCACACTGTAAAAGCCTGGCCATGTTTCTGCAAACACAAATAGTTTAGACAAGCATTTTAATGCTATTTTCCTTTTTTAAAGGTACTGGATTATTACTGAGTTCTGCAGTAAGAAAAAAAGTGCCTCCAGTAACTAAAAGGTATGGATATTAAATCTTTAACTGCTATTTTGTTAAAGAATCATAGAATATCTTAGTTTCACAGGACCCATAAAGATCAAGTCCATCTCCCCGCTCCTCGCAGGACAGAAGCAAACACTCATTGTCCAGGACTGAGGATTTCATACCATCAGCTTGCTTTTTCTTATAGCAGACTGTCCATAGCACGTGGAAACAGTATTTCTCTCCAGGAGAAGGTTACACTTTGTATGAGATGGATTTTCACTTATTCCACACTTGCATGGGCACAACTGAATGAAGGAATAGAAAAATTTTTGAGTGCTCACATCTGTCTTGGGATTCATAGAGTCACAGAATGGTTGGATTTGGAAGGGACCTTAAAGGACACCCAGTTTCACTCCCTGCATGGGCAGGGACACCTTCCACTATCCCAGGTTGCTCCAAGACCCATCCACCTGGCCTCAGACATTTCCAGGAATGGGGCATTAAATTCCTACTAGCTTCCCACAGCACAAATGCCACCACACTTAATGGCTTTGCTAAGATTTTTTTTTCTTCTTTTAAGCTCCCTTTTCTTTCAATAAATCTAAATGTGCTCCCTGAAGAGCAAAAATCCAAATTGTATCCTTGCAAAACCAGCTCAGCCCAGCCGCGAGCTAAATCTTTGGTCTGCTTTGTTTTCAGTAACGTTTTAACATCATTATACAAACGGAGAATGAAAATACAACAAAATTTTCAAGGCAGCAGGGGAAAGTGATCCTGGCTCCACATTACATTTAACCACGAAAAAGAAATATATTCAAAATATCTGCAGGACTGCCCAGGACAGGCTGCCAAAGCCAATGCCGGCCAGGCAATTGTCTTCACCTTGTGACTCCAGCTAGAAGCTTCATCTCAGCAGAAAGCATTCAAGCTGCCAGAGGGCAGGATTGGATGGGATATGGGGAAGAAATGTTTCCCTGTGAGGGCGGGCAGGCCCTGGCACAGGGTGCCCAGAGCAGCTGGGGCTGCCCCTGGATCCCTGGCAGTGCCCAAGGCCAGGCTGGACGGGGCTTGGAGCAGCCTGGGATAGTGGAAGGTGTCCCTGCCCATGGAACTGGATGGGCTTTAAGGTCCCTTCCAACTCAAACCACACCATGATTTTACGATTTTAGATGCAGTTTATGTGCAACATAAGCTGCTGCCACAGCTTATCCATTTTTACCTCCTCAATACACCTTTATTTGGGGAAACAAGATGGAAGACCGAAGGGCAGAGGAAAAATGGCACCAATGGCAAAAATGCCATTAATCTCAAGCACTTCTGTTAAATTACCCATTTCAGAGGAGTTTCTCCAGGAGGAGTTTCTCAGGAGGTCAGGGATACAGATGAACTTGCATTGTGCCACCCACAGCCAGCAAAGTCAACAAGATCTCCACCTTTACACAGTGACACGCTCCAGTCACATGGATCTATCAGACAGCTCGGGAAACCACACACACCAAATGGAAGATGCACATCAAAACATGCTTAACTGCTATAACGATGGCCCCTTCTTAGGAAAAAAGTGACCTCAGCAATTTGAAAACTGTTGGACCTCTTATTTAGGGTTGATTTCATAGAATCACAAAATCATTTATGTCGGAAAAGGCTCCAAGATCATCAAGTCCAAGCACTGCCAAGGCCACCACTAAACCATGTCCCCAGGTGCCACATTTACACTGGCACTGTAAATATGTCTCCCTACGTATTATTTACTCCCTCGGAGAAGAAAGCTAGAGTGGAGAACTAAGAGGATCACCCTTATTACTAAATCCCCTTTCCAAAATGCAACACTGCACAAGTCTGCATGTCACAGAGTCTTTCATCGGTTTCTCCCTCCTGCCCATTTCTGGCACCACAGCCAAGACTTTCATGAGAAAACACAGCAAGGAATTAACAATTAAAGACTAATAACAACTTCCCCTAAAATGCTCACCACAGTACCCTTGTATTTCAGAGGAACAGCACCATACATCTTTGTATTGTCACAAGGAGGCAGCAAACACCCACAAAAGCTATAAAATCACTAAGGAAATATAATTTCCCCCTTGAACTAACATCCCTGGGAAGCACTTGGGGAGAAATAAAAGGCAGAGCCTGCTGCAGTCCATCACCTGCTGGAAGAGCCCCAGGGGTAGAGCAAAGTCAAGATCTATTGTTGCGTTTACTCAGCCTAAACCATCCTGAAATAAGTTAAAAGACCTGATGTGAGCATCAATAGCTTTAGAGAAGTTTTTTTTCCCTACTTTCTCTGGGAAAGCAACTTTGTAGATGTGGAACCAGCAGAAAGAAACAGCTCCGAGCTGAGAGAGATGTGTTGGGAAATGATTTGGAGTGAGAGCCGATGGTTGGCAGAGTCCTGGTGAAACGCTGTGTCCTGCCCTGCTTTCCTCAACAGCTCCAGACACATCTCTGCCAGCCATGAAAATCCACCTGTTTACTTCAAAAATAAAATGACTTCAAAAATAAAATTTTGCTACAGAATTTTCTTTGCCCTCTACTTCTCCTTCTTCTCCAAAAATAATAGCCTACCAAGAGCCTCCTTCATCCCGGAAATCCACTCTTCACCCAAGTCTTCTCTCCACAGCTTCCCCCATCCTCAAATTGCTCCAGGGAGACCTTAGTGCCCCTTCAAGAGCCGAAAGTGGCTCCAAGAGAGCTGGAGAGGGACTTTGGGCAAGGGATGGAGGGACAGGGGAATGGCTCCCCACTGCCAGAGGGCAGGGTTAGATGGGATATTGGGAAGAAATTGGTCCCTGTGAGGGTGGGGAGGCCCTGGCACAGGGTGCCCAGAGAAGCTGTGGCTGCCCTATTCCAGAAAGTGTTCTAGGCCAGGTTGGACGGGGCTTGGAGAGACCTGGGATAGTGGAAGGTGTCTCTGCCCATGGCAGGGGGGTGAAACAAGGTGATCTTTAAGTTCCCTTCCAGCCCAAACTATTCTGTGATTCTATCAGCTGTTGGATTTCCATCTTCCTATGGCCTGTGACAAGTCCAGTTTGAGACCAGTTATATTTTTCCAACAGAAAAAAAAGGAACCAGCAAATTCAGGTGTGAAACCAGACTGGAAGGAAAAGAACCATCAAGAGCCATCTAACACCCCCAGAGTTTTTCATCCCAGGGAAATCTGAACATGACTCCATTTCGGTCAGGTTCTACCAAGCAGAGCTTCCATTGGCTCATACAGTTGTAAAAATTTGTGCTTACACAGCATAAATATTGCAATGCAGGGAGGAGATACAGTTAAATTTTATGGACAGTATTCTATTTGGCAAATAGCTTTATTAACTCATTCTTAATTATTCATTAGATTATTTAAGTACAATAAATGAGCAACGTGGTTATAATCTCTCCTCAGCTGGCCTCAACACATGCATGAAACCTTAGTTGATCAGCCTTCGTGCTTGTTATATCACAGGGTATTCCCACACTGACACAAAAATCTGAGCTAAAACACACTGTCTGGTTTTATTCTGGACTTTAATCTCCTTTTCACCACAGAGAGAATATTCTCTCCACTCCCAGTGCCCTTAAAGCTTTTCAAACAAGTCCACTTTCATTTTTAAATGTCTGGAAAACTCCATCAGCGCTTTACTATGATGCATTCTCAGGAGGGGAGAAGAAAATCCATCTGGTGTATTAGGGCCCAATTATTAAACTCTCATGAAATGTTTATCCACATCAGAATTGCTTGTAAAAAATGGCAGCTATAAACACCAAAATGTACAGCAGCCTCACTGCTAATGTGCTTTAACATATACAGGTCACTTAATAATTTCAGAAAGCACTGCTATGATTACTAGAAACACAGCCCAAATTATTTTGATGAATTGGAAGCTATTTAAGTGCTATTTACAAGTAAATTTTAATATGCTGTAGAGTTACAGGACACATTTTAAAGTACTGGATGCATTAAACCTTGAAATAATTGGAACAAGTATATAACACGCACGTGGTTGGCTGGGCTTTGCCAAACAGCTGCCTGCAGCCCATCAAGACAGATTCCTGATCTCATCTTCCCGCTGAAGATGGCACAAGGCTCAACAAGCCACAGCTCACCTTCGCTGTGGCAGAGAAGGGCAACGGAGAGAGGGGAGGGTCTGGAGCACAGGGGGCACGGGTTAAACCCAGATGGAAATTAAACACTGCAAAGCCACTCAACTCTTCTCCCCCACCCTAGTGGAGTCGGGAGGAGAATCAAAAGTACAATTTGTAGGTTGAGAGAAGAACAGTTTAGTAATTGAAAACAAAGTAAAATACAATAACAATGGCTAATAATAATAATTATGCTATTAGAAAGAGAAAGAAAAAAACCCAACCAAACAGCTGGTGCACAATATAACTGCTCACCACCAGCTGACCAATGCCAGCCCCCCTTCCCAGATCAGACCCTTCCAGGTAACTCCCCCAGTTTATACACTGGGCTTGATGTTCTGTGGTGTGGAATATCCATTTGGCCAGTTGGGGTCACCTGTCCCAGCTATGATCCCTCCCAGTTTGAGTAACTTCTCACTGGCAGAGCCAGAGGAAAAAACAACAAAAGCAACAAACTTCTGAGAAATACAACTTAGCAAAACCCAAAGCACCAGTGTATTATCAACATTATTCTCATTCTGAACCCAAAACACAGCTCTAGAACAGCTCCTGAGAAGAAATTAACTCTAACCCAGACAAAACCAGAACAAGTCTGATCAGGAGTGGCTGAGGGAGCTGGGAAAGGGGCTCAGCCTGGAGCAAAGGAGGCTCAGGGGGGCCCTTGTGGCTCTGCACAAGTCCCTGACAGGAGGGGGCAGCCGGGGGGGTCGGGCTCTGCTCGCAGGGAACAGGGACAGGAGGAGAGGGAACAGCCTCAGGCTGGGCCAGGGGAGGCTCAAGCAGGATATTGGGAAAATTCCTTCCTGGAAAGGGCTGTCCAGCCCTGGCACAGCTGCCCAGGGCAGGGGTGGAGTCCTCATCCCTGGAGGGATTTCAAAGCCATGGGGATGTGGCACTTGGGGACATGGGGCAGTGGTGGCCTTGGCAGTGCTGGGGGAGTGCTTGAACTCGATGATCTCAGAGGGCTTTTCCAGTCTAGACGATTTTATGATTGTATTCTATGATTATGGAGAATGAAGTAAAAAGTGCTGAGAATAACATGGAAAGAAGGAAGTTATGGATGCTGAAGTGTTAATCTTCTTAATTTTGTTATAAATAATGTAAAGATATTCCCGAGCTCTTCCTTTTCCTAAAAAAAAAACCAAAACAAAGGAACTCAGACTGTATTTTAGGCACATATTTAGTAATGCCATTTGTGCTGCAGTAAAAAATTATTTAATAAGCAACAAGAGTAAATAAAAGATCTGCAGCATAACTCCAGATTTGAATTATTGCAGAAGGCCATTCCCACTTAATGAAAACACTGGGAAAACACTTCTAGTCAGGAAAAACAGTATCTGGCACATAAAACCATCTGCCTGAGTCTTGTACTGAGCAAATAGTGCTCCTGCTCAAGTTTTTCTGAGGAACAAGTCCAATTATTTGTATCAAACTAAAATTACACCATTTCCATTTGATATTCAGACCCTAATAGAGGCACATGAGGTTTGCTGTACCACCATGAAAACACTAAACTGGCAGCGTTTGTTCCATTTGTGAAATAACATCCATTTCTCTAACAACCATTGTAAGCCTACGGTGGGACAGGAAAGTCAGTGTTGGATCATGGACTCTCACACTCGTTTGGGCTGGAAGGGACCTTATATCCAGTTTCAACCACCCTGCCAGGGGCAGGAACACCTCGCACTAGACTAGATCAGACACTGGACTCCCTTAGAAGGATGTTTCAAGGACAGATAATGAAGACAAGACAAACAGCCGGCAAGAAACAAGATGAACTGTGCATGCGAGAACCCAGAAGAGAAGTGCAGTAGAAGACACTAGAGGTATAGGGTAAATCAGTGTAATAAAGCTCAGGATGAGATCACAGACTGAAATCATGGAATGGTTTGGCTTAGAGAGACCTTAAAAGGTCATCTAGTCCAACCCCTCTGCCATGAGTAGGAACATCTTCAACTAGACCAGACTGCTCAGAGCCCTGTCCAACCTGGACTGGAATGTTTCAAGGGATGGGGCATTCACCACCTCTGTGGGAAGCCTAGTCCAGTGTTTCACCACCCTCACCATAAAAAATTTCTTCCCTTATCTAGTCTTAATAGGCCCTCTTTTAATTTAAAGCCATCCCCCTTTGTTCTATCGCTACAGGCCCCACTTAAATGTCCGTCCCCATTTTCCTTTGAACCCCCTTTTAAGTATGTAGAGATCCCAAAAAGGTCTCCCAAATGTTCTCTAGGCTGAGCTTGATTATATTTAACTAAACCTTAGAGAACAATTGATTATACTATTCCCACCCTCACACTCACAAATGCCCAGTGTACTGGGAGCTGGTCTGGGTAACATCACTTGTGCCCCACAGACAGGACAAGACATGCTGGTTCTCAGGTCCTCACCACATCTCCCCCCTCCTTTCCGGGAGGGAAACCCAGAAACAAACAAACCTGGTTTAGAGGGCTTATAGCTCTTTGATACCCTGTAGGTCCCAACAGCTTTTTGGGTTCAGCTTTGTTCCCCTCACACTTCTGACCTTTCAGGCCGATCTCTTAGCCTATGCCTCCATGTCCTCGTTAGAGTCTCTTAGTGCTGCTACACAAGGGAAAGCAAAGGCAGAGGTGACAACACAAGCCATGCCTCCAATTCCTGCTGTTTCTTGTGGTTTCCACATCCTTATTCCATTCAAATCCATCTTAATACTTCTTATAATCACTACAGAACTGGTCAATAAATTAGAGGTGCACAGAACACAGAGATACGGGAAGGGAAAGGGGAAGGAGCAGGAGAAGGGGAAAGGGAAGGGGAAGGGAAGAAAAAGGAAAGGGAAGAGAGGAAGAGAGAAAAAGGGGGAAAGAAAAAGGGGGAAGGATTATTGGGCAGTAGTATGTTCTTACAAGGCCACAAATATTTTTACATCTTCTGCACATAAAGGTACACTGATGATAAATATCTGTGATAGGTGTGCTGGCAGACAGATTTTTTGGAGGAAAAGGAAGCACAGATATGAATAAAAAATGTTCACTAGAAATTGTCAAAATAGCTCAAACTATGTGCTGAAAGACAACTGCAAAATCTGTAAATTAAAGAGCTGTGTCATGAAAAGCAGAGAGGAGGAAAGAGAAAACCCAGTTTACTTGCAATTCATTAGCTTTGCAAAGGTTAACAATGGTTGGAATATCATTTCTCCTCCGGCTCTGATTATAATGCAATATTAACAATCTCAGAACTTCACTGTTCTACCCAACCTTTATCCACTGACATTTTCTTAGCTTAAAATAAAACAGCCATGTGGTACAAATTAAGGGTTACACACAGCCCCCTGCCTGGCTTGGTGCTGAACTCTGAATCCAGAAGGAGCTTGAGGAGTCCAACAGCACCTCTTAAATGTGAGGCACATCCCTCTGACCACAGTAGCCAGCTCCTAAATGAAATGGAAACCAATCCTATGTCCTGCGCTGCACTGCCTGGTGTTGTTTGAATGCATGACCAGGTTCCTGCTTTTCCATACCACCGTGTGCCTCACAGGCAGCCCAGACAGTGCCTGGGATACCACAAGCTCAGCAGCACTGGAGTTTGGCAATCTGGCTTGCCCGCTGCAAGGACTGGACTGACCTAATTCATCTCAAATGTCAGCAATGAAACTGAAAATCCCCCGTTTCCCTCTCAGGTTCTCAACACAGCTCAAGGCACAGTTGATGCCTCCAGCTGCACAGCAGAAGAGAACAGTTAGGATGGGGTTACAACCAAGTGGGGGAAGTGGCTTCTAGAATATGGAAACGTGCCACAATATCTCCAGCTCAGAAAGATTTCCCAGATTCATAGAATCATGGAATGGTTTGGGTTGGAAGTGATCTTAAAAATCACTTTGTTCCAACCCCCCTGCCATGGACAGGGACACCTTCCACTATCCCAGGTGGCTCCAAACCCTGTCCAACCTGGCCTTGGACACTTTCAGGGATGGGGCAGCCACAGCTTCTCTGGGCAACTCCTGCAGTTCCTGCAGAACAGCAAAATGAAGCAACACCCTTAAATGTGCAAACAGAAAGTCACTCTAAATATCTATTTTCCAGAACAACATCTCTTTATATCTCCATTATACCTAAGAAATTGATACATATCCCAGTTTTTGAGTTTGGTGTTAGTGTTACCAACTGTTTTTAAGTTTTCACAAACCATTTTCCTTGCCTCTATTTTAGGGAGCAAATTCTCAGCCAAAGATTGCTCATTAAGAGCACAGGGGGCTCTCAGGTATTACTTATTTATGGTCTGCCTTGGATCCAACAGTAATTATGAAATATGCCCTAGAGCATTAAAAATGCAAACGTTTCAATAGTTTCCCCTACACCCAGTGAGATGAATCACACTGTTCTAATCCACTGGTTAATTAGGGAGTTACAGTGACTGTAAAATAAAACACTTGGAGAGGAGCTTAGGAGTAGTGAAAGAATCAAAGAATTTCTAATTGGAAAACACCAATAAATTGTCTTCTCCTAAATCCACATGTTCTTATTCCTCTGGCTTGTTAGGGTGTTAAATAATATTACAACATTACTTCTCAAGGAGATCCATGTGAAACAGTGATGGAGGAAGGGAAAATGACTGGTAACTCTTCAACTTGCAGCCTCTGGACATGTATGTTCAGCTGCATGTGTTCACTGAGATACATAGTGCACTTATCCTCTGCTTTACACTGGGATTGGAATCATGGAAGGGTTTGGGTTGGAAGGATCCTTGAAGACCATCTAGTTCCACACCCCTGCCATGGGCAGGGACACCTTCCACTAGACCAGGTTGCTCCAAGCCCTGTCCAACCCAGTCTTGAACACTTCCAGGGATGGGGCAGCCACAGCTTCTCTGGGATTCTCTTCAAGTAATGAATCTGGAGCAACCCCTCACACTGAGGAGTTTACATCCTCATATGCAGATGTAGTTGGGTCTGTAAAGTACTAATGGACAGTTTTTGTAGTGCAGATTTATCTTATACAATTAGAAAAGAACTAAGGACCCAACTGCTTCCCCCTTTATTGTCCTAATAAGCAATTACCCTGCCACAAAGATTTTTAGGGTAGACGTTGACAGTGATTAATTCAGCAAAACAAACACTTAAGTCTGAGCCAGGAGTAACCACCTACTCCGCTCCAGTGGCAGGAAGGTGGTGGTTCAAACCTACTGTTTCCCAGGGACTGTACTAAACTAGATTCTACTCTCTAAAAGCTCCATGTGAAAAAAAAAAAAATTGATATAAACCACTTGTCTGAAGGATCCATCTGGAGCTTTCTTGCTTTAATTAAATTTAGCGTGAAATCTAAAGCAAGATACTATTCCCACTGCTCATTTTACACCAGGCATAATATTGCCTACTTTAGAACACGTTGTAAGACCAGGAGCAGTGTTTGCTCCATGTATATCCCTCCTGAAGGACTTCTTATCGATCAAGTACTGGCTCATACTTCTGGAGTATTAACAGTCCCTAAAATAGAGGCAAACACACTGGATTTTGAAGCCTTGAAGAGAGGGCCTGCTGTGCTTTGGGAAGTGTTTCACCACTTTGGTAGGGCTCTATTTTTTGGAGGACAGAAGAGGAAACAAGTATTGAAATGGCTTCTGTTGGTTCCCACTCCAAGGGAACCATCAGCTCACTTGACTAAAAAATGAACTTAAAGCAGTGTATGAAAACCAGAAGTATTTGGCTTCTATTGTACTGTAACATATGTTTGTATTTAACTTGACATACTTTCAGAGTTCAGTTTAAAATCAAAAGGTGGTACCTAAAGAGTTGGAAATTACTCCAGACTTAATTCTTTGGAAAATGACTCCCCTAATTTATGACTGGTGTCTGACAAGGTGTGAAAGTGTGCAGTAAGTCACACATTATCTGTATGATGAGGGAAGTCAATGCTTTCTATACCATCTCAAAAAGAACTTCTCCTTTTCCAAAAGCCTCTCCCAGCCCCATCCTCCCTTTCCCTGCATGCACAGGACACGATGTATTGGCAAAAATGGGCAGACAATTAATTTTCTTAACATAATTCCTAATTAAATATTTTAAACAGATTGAAGATTTCCATTTTCTAGGCTGTGCTGTAAGCAGGATGTTTAAGTTAGAAAACCAAACCAACAAGAACCCAAATGCTGAAGCCCAAAACCTAAAGAAGTAACATTTAGCTGTCTTAAATGAAAAGTACCTGAAAAATGTCACGAAGAACTGCACCAGGTCCATAAAGTTGCTGTGCTGTGAGAATGCAATCTGCAAAAGAAAAGCAAATGCTTTCTGTTACTTACTGGAAAGAAAATTAATATTTCGAGATATTTAAAAAGGATTAAAAATGACAATGAAAAGCATCTTTACTCAGATCAATTCATATTTTTGAACATTGTTTTTGAAAAAGAACGGAAATATTCTGAGGGAAAAGAAAATAAATTATAACTTCATATTGTTTTGAAAACATACATCCCAAAAATGAAGCTGAACAAGTAACTCTCTCTCCCAGACATGTTCCAAGGAATATTCTTTAGTGCACATTGAAGAAAACACTACTCCAAAAACTTAGAACAGAGGTTTCACAGAGCTGCAAATAATCTTTAATTAAAAGTGAAAATCTTTAATTATTGTTTACACAGCAATCCAGAATTCAATGTTTCTATTTCAAACAATATCCAGACAACGAAATCTCCTCGAAAAAGGAACTTACACCAAGAGCTGCAAAGAGGCACGAAACACAGAAGATGATAGATACTGTGAAACAGCTATGGCATTCATCTTAGCTCACTTCCCTGCAATCCAACGGCAGAGAGAAGGGAAAAACAACGGAATATTTGGGACAAAAACCAGAGGGAAGAGGCGAACAGGAAACTGGGAGGTGGTTAGAGGCAAAAGGGAAGATTAGGGAGCCTGGGTAAAAATAACAACGTGGAGGGGAGGCGAGCCAAGAGCAAAGCAACTTGTGCAAGATTAGGAATCAAAAGTTCTTTCCAGGTACCTCCTATTTCCTCTGCCTATCAATCTCTCAGCACCACAACAGGATATTAACTCTTTCATGAAGTAACAGAATTTATTTCAGAATTAAAGTGAAATCTGGACTGACAAAAGCTTTTCATGGACATTAAATCCATTTCTGGCATCACTTGTTGTTTTTCTCCCTTAATAAACAGTACTTATGGTAACATTAGCATAAACATAAATCCCTCCTCCCAGCAATAGCCACATCCCAAAATTCATTAATATGTGAAAAGTGAGTCATTGCTTGGGTTTCTGTTGCGCTGGAACACTTTCTGTGATAATATTTGCTTTAAATATCCATTGTAACTCGGTACAGAAGCTGCCCCAAATAGTTTTCTTATAAATATATTGAAATACTTTCAAGTTTAAAGTTCCTTTGCAGTGCACAACCACTGTGTAGCTGCGAAGTGAACTCCAAACCTGCACACCAGATGCTGCAACCTCAACAGTCCTGCCTACAAAAGGGAAGAAAACACAGAGTGTCTTGTTGATTTTTGCTTCTGAAGTGCTTCCCAATAGTTTTCTGATTATAAAAAGACAGTGAGCAAGGATTCACTTTTTGTGTAAAAAAATCAGTGCCTGGTAACTAAGGTAGTACAATATTTGCATAAATGGATATTCTGGAATCAATGTAATATTCTGGAATGTCTTTAAGGCAAAGATAATCCTTACTAAAATATAAAATCCCAAAATACAAACATGTAACACGGCCAGCATAAAAATAATAACTTTTCTTATTATTTCTGAGAATAACCATGATGCTGAGTGACTTTAAGAGATGCATTTCAAAATAAAGCCCTTGTTATGTATCAACAATCCTTTTGTAGAAAAAGAAAATTAAAAGCACAAAGGAATCATCAACAGGCCACTCCTCTGTGGATGACCATCAGGACCACTTTCTGTGATGGAAACCAAAACTTGCTCCCATTAGAAAAAACAAGAATCTGTTAACTTTAAAGTAAGAGAGATTCTATGAAAGATTAATGAGACTGTTACCAGAGAAGGCCTTCTCATTTTTTGATAACTGCAGGAAACAAATAAAACAAAAACAATCGAACAAAAAATAATGTAGCTTTATTTCACACAGAAGCCTTACAAATGCTTTACCAGTGATTCTTTTCTCTACCTGTTGGAGTTCTTCTCCTGTAAAAACCAATTGAGGACCTGTACCTCATACATGGAGTAAAAAAACCCAGGTTGTTTCTACAATTTATTCCTCACAAGCTGAAAATACTTTGTGCCATCAAACCTGACCAATCTGTGTCACAGGCAATTTGGTCTCATAATTGTTAATGGTTTGCTTACTTAGAACTTAATTTCCCCTAATATAATCTGTTCCCAGGACTTAATTAATTCAGTTACATTGAAAGTTTGGTTGGAAATAGCTGTTGAAAGTAGGCTGCTCATTCTGGATCCACGAAAAATATGGCACCAATTTCTTAGCAGTCCGGATTTTTAATTAACTTTAACTGATGGTAGAAGATTCATTTATCCATTCTGAAAAAACTCATTTTGTACCAAAGGATGAAGCAGTTTAACTGCAGGAAAGCTCCATGTAGCTCCTGCTGGGGACCTGGAAAGCCTCCTCCAGGTACAGGGCAGAACCTTAGCTCAGCTGCAAAATCAAATCCCCACTTTCTTATCAAAGAATCCCAGAATTGTTTAGGTTTAGGCTCTGAGCCCACCCAGTCCAACCATCCCCCAGCACTGCCAAGGCCACCACCGCCCCATGTCCCCAAGGGCCACATCCACACGGCTTTGAAATCCCTCCAGGGATGGGGACTGGACTGGGGACTCCAGCACTGCCCTGGGCAGCCAGGGCTGGACTGCCCTTTCCGGGAAGAAATCTTCCCTAATATCCAACTTAAACCTCTGCCTGGGCACACCTGGAGTCACCTTCAGCCACTGTCAAGCAGCACCCCCAGGTCCTTCTCCATGGAGCAGCTCCCTGACTCTTCCCAAGCCATACACGGCACTCAAGGATGTTTTATACCCTGTTCTTAGGAATAACACAGTACCCTCAGGTAGCTAAGATCAGATACTTAATTATGTTAATTCCCAAGAATATTACAAAGCTTGTGTTTATCTTATCTCAAAAGGTACCTTGGAGAGCACAACCGCCTATCCTGCTTTTTCTACTGCCACATCATTTGAAGTACCAAAAAAATCCACCTGCTTTCCAGAGGAACAGAAATAGCTGGCTGTATGAACTGACAAAAAATTTATAATGAAGAGCTTTACATTTTTTATCATTTGATTAGCATAAAGTATGAAGCCAAGAAGAAAATTTGGCTTCCTCTAACTAGCCAATATCTAAAAATTGCACTGGTTTTGAAATCAGTACACACCAATTTCAAAGGAGCTAATGGCAAATGACTTGGCCACAAAATAACATAAGCAAAGGAAAAGTATATTTGAACCCCACTGACATTTCAGTAACAGCTGGTATTTCAAACTCAAAATATTGCTGGAGCTAAACTACGGCCTGTGACTGATAGAAATTCTGAAAAACAAATTAGGACAATTATATACCAGGATTTGGTTTGCACAAGCACCAGAGTTTGTTCCTCAAGACAAAAGGAAATTGAGAATAATTTTGAGGGAACAGTTCTGTACAAAAGTAGGTCAACTAAGACCTAAGTTCACCTTAAACCTGTACATGCAACAATATCCAAAATTATATAAACCTCTATTCTTGTAATCTACAAGTGCCCTGAATTCTTTAAAAACAACTTGAGTTTCACATACCACCAAGAAAATTCAGTCCCCAACCAAATAAGAAATTATGTAGAAATTTCTTGTTCAAGCCAGCCAGAACCAGATTTGAGTATCTCCTCTCACTTAACTATAATAAACAGATGTACACTTCAATTAATTAAATAAATTTAATTAATCACAGCATAACTCTTTCCACTTGTGCTGGAAGTTACTGATATTTTAGAGGAAGACAAACTATTCACCACAATGGGATTAGGACAACTCCTTCTCCAAACTCAAATAATTTCCAATATTACACATAGTATTAGCACCCCTAACCTAAAATTAACTAAAGAACTGATAATGATAGAGTTGGGGTTCTTGCAGAAGGCTCTGGCGAGACCTTCCAGTACCTAAAGGGGCTCCAAGAAAGCTGAAGGAGGACTTTGGACAAGTACCTGGAGTGCCAGGACACAGGGAATGGCTTCCCACTGCCAGAGGGCAGGGAGAGATGGGATACTGGGAAGGAATCCTTCCCCGTGAGGGTGGGCAGGCCCTGGCACAGGGTGCCCAGAGAAGCTGTGGCTGCCCCTGGATCCCTGGCAGTGCCCAAGGCCAGGCTGGACAGGGCTTGGAGCAGCCTGGGACAGTGGGAGGTGTCCCTGCCCACGGCAGAGGCTGGAACTGGATGGGCTCTGAAGTCATTTCCCACCCAAACCATTCTGGGATCCTGTGAGCGTACCGAAGAATATTTCAAGTATGGCAATTTCATACCATAATTTGGTACATTCTGGGTCTCTAAACACTTGAGAAAACATGAACAACCACAGAAAATAGTGTTTCCACAACTTTTTTACCTTGGTAACAACTCAGGATTATTGACGCATTATACTTCTATCTTTCTTCACAAATATATAAAGTGACTAAATTCCCACCAGTGGTGCCTTCCTTTTCATCCCTCTTTCATATCAGGGATGAGAAAAAGAGAAACTAAAAATGATGTTTTGCACAGGACACACTCCTAGAATAGAACTGTGTAAGAAAGAAAAATAAAAGTCTTATTAACTTCTGAAACTAGAGGGGTCCAGCAGAGAAGGCGCCATGTGAAGCTGGCTCCCAGACCTTGGGGCTTGCTGTGAATTCAGAAGGTACCAAAAGGTCCTACTGCTACATCCATTAACCTCACCTGGCAGGTGGGAGAATGCTACAGCACTTGTGTTTTGAAAGTCTACCGGACCACAGAGAAATTTAGAGATTTTTGGGCTGCTTTTTGCTTTTTATTTTAATCTAGTTCCAGCACCAAAGTTAACGAACAAAATGCAGCAGGGAAAAGAGGAAAGCTGGGAGTTCCACAGGCTTCCAGCGAGAGAAAGCCACAAGCCAAATAAGCTGCAGGTAACATTTATGCACATCTTCCTCTATTTCCTCTCCAAAACTTGTTATTTCTTGTCTCTTTTTTCCTATGGTTAGAGGCAAGGATTCAATCTGACCCTCAAAAATACAGACAATGCTGACAGGACGCCGTGGCCTGAATGCTGAGTGCCTGCACCTTTGTCAAAGGACTTGCTGTTAAACAAAGGGGGTTTAAGTATTTTTGAGTGACGCCAAAGTCATCAAAACATTCATTCTGCCCTCTAGAATAATGCTGGGGGGAAAACTTCTCTTCTGCTCAAGAGTATCACCATTCCCTGTTCCAGTTCTCCTTTAAGCACAAACACAATGTGCTCTAATGAAACACATGGCCAAGATCCATGTTGATCTTGGTGCTCTCCACTCCAGAGAAGCGGTGAGCCAACTCCAAGAGCCCTGGCGGTGAGGTTTTAGGAAAGAATGAGCCAGCACAGCAATCCAGCTCCACCACCTGAACATGGTCTCAATTCTGCCACCTGCTGCTGCTTCCTGTGTTCTGTGAACATCTTTAACGAGCCATGGAAGTCGTTAAGGCAGTGGAAAGCTAATCATAGCAATGAAGGGCAAAAAGCCCTTCAAAAACACCCTTTAGAAGCTGGGATCTTGGAGCTGACCCTGCTCACTGAGGGATGAGTAAACACAGCAGCAACCTGAGATGAGCCTTTTTCAGGCAGGTGGCTCTTAAATCATCTCAACAATGTCAGTTCCAAGGAACACTTTCCAGAAGGAAGCATTTGTTCACCTCTGCAGATGATTTATAGGATTCAGACACAGATTAAGACACCCAAATCCAGGATCACAGGTGTATTCCTATCAGCCCTTTACACTCAATCGAAACCTCATCTGTGATTCAGCTGACCAATGCAGGTGCCTAAAAAATTATTACCTGACCAGTTCCATAACAGAACTGTGAACACTGAGGCACACAAAGACATCTATTTGTAGACCCCTAAATTTAGGTAGTTTAAATTTCCTTGGTGCATCCTTGCCCTTGGTTTCATGGATGCACTAGAAGCTCCATTTGTTGCCTAAAGAGAGGTAAAAGCTATTGCAGCTGCCCTGGGACATCTCACCTGGCCTCCAGCAGCTGCTCCAGAATCACAGAAAGGGCTGGGCTGCAAGGGACCTTAAAGACCATCTCATTACAACCCCCTACCACGGGCAGGGACACCTTCCACTAGACCAGGTTGCTCCAAGCCCCATCCAAGAGCTTTTGGGTGAATCCATACCCCAATCACACCATGGAAGCTGAAGGATATTCTCTTTCAGAGGCATCACAGATCTCTATTTTAAATGAACAGCAAAACTTTACCCAAATTTGGAGGTTAGGAAGGAAATCTAAGCGGATCCACAGGGAAAGATTCTCTAGACAGAAAGTTAAACCTTATGTTTCAGAGAAGAAAGGGTTTTAACAGGAGTTAGCTGTAACCAGAAAAACTTTGACACACAACAAGTTGAAGTGGAGCACGATTTGGAGGTGGGAAATCCCAGAGAGTTTCTAATACACCTGATGCTGTAGGTGTGGACATCAGAAGCAGCACTGGAAGGGGCTCTAAGGTCTCCCTGGAGTCTTCTCTTCTCCAGGCTGAACACCCCCAGCTCCCATTCTGTCTCCAGAGCAGAGGGGCTCCAGCACTTGGAGCACCTCCATGGCCTCCTCTGGACCAATTCCTCATCTCCTGAACAGTTCACCCATCAAATCCGTCTTTCTCCAAATCAGAGAGAACTTGGTACAGCTGAAGAGGTTCCCATGCTCACATTTGCATTCTACAACAAGCAAAAATAAAACCCTCACTCAAATTTGATTTTCACACCTACTACTCCGAGTCGCTCTGCTCCTGCGTGAAGGATGAAAGAGATTAATGACTTACTCCTCACCTGCTGCAGTATTAACTGAGCCATTGAGCTTTATGGCACAAATACTCACTACTGTGCAAATATAAAACCTGGTTCACTTCTGAACTTATTCTGAGATGAAAATCGATTTATATTCCAATACTGTGCTGCCTTCCTGCAGTAGTCACAAATTGTCACTTCTCAGCTAATTGGCTGCAGTCAGCAGTTGGCTCAGAAATGCCAATTATACGTGTTTTGTCTTCCCATGTGAACTCTCTGATGTTGTGCAGAGTGAACACAGCCACGACTGTCTCTAAATTAAAAATAGTGCTTAAGATGTGGTCCCAAATTTCACTGCATCCCAGAAATTATCACACAAATCTGACAAATGAGGAGCATTTGTTCGATAAACAGCCAGGGGTTGAATTGTGATGCTCATCTAAATTTAAAGTGCACTAGGAAATAAAAGTCTGGAAAGTCCCATAATTGAAACAGCAAACTCAGCTCAGACCCTGCACACCTCCACGTGACTGTAACACGCCCCAAGAAAGCTGAGGCAGGACCAGAAAAAACTCAGTTCGTCTGAATCCTCAGTGAATTCTCCTGAATTCTCTGAACTTCTCAGTTCTTCTTTCAGGCCGCTCACAAGAAGAAAGACCTGGAGGGGCTGGAGCGTGTCCAGGGAAGGGAATGGAGCTGGGAAGGGGCTGGAGCGTGTCCAGGGAAGGGAATGGAGCTGGGAAGGGGCTGGAGCCCCAGGAGCAGCTGAGGGAGCTGGGAAAGGGGCTCAGCCTGGAGAAAAGAAGGGAACAGGGACAGGAGGAGAGGGAACGGCCTCAGGCTGGGCCAGGGGAGGCTCAAGGTGGACATTAAGAAAAACAGGAAAAGGGCTGTCCTAGCCCGGCACAGCGCCCCTGAAGGGATTTAACAGCCACAGGTACATGTGGCACTTGGGGACATGGGTCGGTGGTGGCCTTTGCAGTGCTGGGGGAACAGTTGGACTCGATGGTCTTAGAGAGTTTTCTGTCCTAAATGATTCTGTGATCCTGCGATTGCAACAGTTGTTCTGGAGACAAGGAAGCTCTGAGGTATTTGGAAAGAGCGGTTAAAAATAAAGATCCTAAACCTTGAGACAGAAGGCAAGTCACCAGCAGGAAAACACTCCAATTCCCTGAGTTCCAGGTCCTCAAGCACCTCCCTCCAATCCCAGCCGCTGCAGTGTGGATGCATTTGGGAAGGATCCCATTGCATCTGGGAAGGATCCTGTTCTCTGGCTTCGTGCCGAGCAGAGCTCTGACACCATCTGCGTGCAGGCTCAGTTACATTCGGCAGCATCCCAACTATTGCTGGAGAGTTTCAGCATGGAAAAAATTAAAACTTAGCACATAACAGCTCAAACTCTCACTCAGACCCTCAAAGTCCAGTAAAAACGAGCTTTACAGTCTACTGAGCTTAAAAGGAATAAAAGTTGTTTTCCTAAAGAGCTGGTGATGTAAGTACACAAGAGGGAATCAAGAATAAAAAGAATAAAACAGCAAAAGCAATATTTGCAAGTTTATTTTTTTAGGCTTCAAAATAGCTGACAGATGGAAACAGGCAAAACCTTCTGTCTTGCATCATTTCTGACCAGACAAAACAGGGGAATAAATGCAAGACAGAGTTCAGGGTTGCAGTGGTATTAATGGGGAAAACAAGCTCTGTCTCCTTCCCCAAGATGGCTGTGAATTCTAAGGATCATACTGGATGAGACATTTAACAAGTTTATCAACCTGTAGGAAAAACTCCTGCACTATTCCAGCTGCAGGAATCTCTACAGAAATTTTAAGGATTTTTCATCTTCAATAAAATAAAAAGTAGTAAAATAAGTGTGTATCTATTTATACATATTACTTATAGAATCATAGAATGGTTTGGGTTGGAATAGACCTTAAGGATTATATAGTTCCAGCCCCAAACTAAATATCTATTTATATGAATAACCAAATTTAAATACCTTTGAATGACAACATTCTCACATTATTACACAACACTGAAGCCACACATTGTCTTAAATCTGGTGTCACATCACGATCTGAAGTGGCAGTAATTAAAACCCCCCAAATTTACTTTAAACAAATGACATAGCATCAGAATCAGTTTTAAAGAGCCACGGAATCAGAATCATAGGGCTGGGCTGTTTTATTCATCACAGGTTTTTCTGTTGAGAGCCTTGGCTATGATTTGGTGTTCAAGAAATGTTAACGTGAAAAACATAACCACGCTGGGTAGGGCGAAATGAACAACCTCTCTATATGCTCTTGTATCTGCATTAAAAAGGCCAGGTAGTCACTGTCTATCACTAAGGGATTTCTAGAACATGTAATACACCATTTTGTCATGAAGAATTTCCCAGTAAAATACTGAAGTGACAAATCAATTGATGGAATTTACTTCAATCCTCAGTCAAAATATCAATGGAATTTATTGATAGTTTGGGTCCAAGTGTGGGAAGGTGGATAGTGCTAATCTTGCATGCAAAACAGACTGTTTAAAGAAATAACTATACATGACACTTATAACTAAAAAAAAAAAAAAAAGAGAGAATCAATTTAGGAAAAAACCCTATGAAATCTCCAATCATTCCAGAAACTTATTCCTATACAGGACTGTGACAGTACTACCCTGACCTGACCCCAGCTCTCGCTTGCCAACATTGCTGTGAGCAACATTTGCCACTACAGTAAAAAAAAAAAAAAGTCAAAATCTTAATAATATAATGTCAGGAAAATAAGTGAGAGAAAAAGAAGTTTTCAGGACATTCCAGGAATGTTTTCTTTTTCCCCAAAGCAGCACTGCAGAGTCAGCTGAGAGCTGTTAGTGGAGTGCTGGTGTCTCTGGCTCCGTGTTTGTGAGCCAAACCAGCCACAGGCTTTTGGGTTTGTCACCCTCTCCTAGTTCTGGATATACTTTCCCCTGTGGTTTAGCCAGGCTGAATCCACTGTCGCATTTCAGTGTGTGGCTTCTTCTATTTTATTGCCAATACACTTTTCTCTTCTTGGTTAACTCTGCTCACTATTCTTCGACTCTTTAAATAAGCTTTTATATAAAAAGAAAAGTATCTCACCCTCTTGCCTCCCCAGCAATGGCTCACAGCACTCATTTTCTGAAATATATTTGAATTTGGGGTCTATATTTACATTCTGTGGTTATGGTTATGGTGTTTTCAAGAATTATTCATCACAGAAATACAGCAACTTCAAGCAACCAGCGCTGGCCTCAACCAGGAGAAATTAATGCCTAATTCAGACTTTCCTTCCATAGAAGATTAATTCTGCAATATATTATATATTTTATATATATAATTTATATATTATATTTATATATTATATTTTCGAGCCCTGCATTTGAAAAGAGAAAAAAAAATCAGCTTCCTTAAAATTAAGGCAATCAATTCATACGTCACTGTCAGATCTCAAAAAAACACAACCTAAGAAATGCTCCTGGTATTATTAAATCTGAATCACAGGCTGTGTCTCTCTGTTCTCCTATAACTTTTCTTATTTATGCAGCTGAAGTTTTGCAACAGGCACACAAAAAGACTTCCAGTGCTGTAGGAAGATATTACAATAAACCTCACAAAAGTTATGCGAGTCACTACAGTTCATCCCAAGAAATCCCAAGTTGCAGATGTAAAACCCCAAGATTTTAATGGCTGCCCCTTCCAGTGCCAAAAGGGGCCCCAAGAGAGCTGGAGAGTCAAGGGCCTGGAGTGCCAGGACACAGGGAATGGCTTCCCACTGCCAGAGGGCAGGGATGGATGGGATATTGGGAAGGAATTGTTCCCTGGGAGGGTGGGCAGGCCCTGGCACAGGGTGCCCAGAGCAGCTGTGGCTGCCCCTGGATCCCTGGCAGTGCCCAAGGCCAGGCTGGACACTGGGGCTGGGAGCACCTGGGACAGTGGGAGCTGTCCCTGCCCGTGGCAGGGGGTGGAACGAGGTGCTCCTTCATCTCCCTTCCAACCCAAACCATTCCATTCTAATGAAAATCCACCCCCCGACACAGCACCTGGGAAAAGTTTGGCATGAACAATTTTTGGGGTTGCTGAAGCTGCAACCTCCTGTAAAAAGGACTGAAGTGGCACCACATCTTGCCAAGGGTTAACTGCCTTTGGGAGAAATCCTCCTTTTAAAGGATTTAAGAAGGTGCTAACAAAAGTATTACTTAATCGAAAAGGGAACAACTTCTAAAAGGAGAAAAATGTCATCAGTTGATGCCAAAAATAAGGTGGCAGGAGCAGATAGAACACAAGCAGCTGTTTCATGTTTTAAAGGACCGTTTAACTGTTCTGTTTCAAATCTTTCCATCCCACAGTAGAAGATGTCAGTTTGCCTGTTCTGAAAAATCAGCATGTAATTGCATGTCTCCAAAAGTAATTACATTCAACAGCAAATTTCATCAGATTAACAAATTGATTTACGTTTCATTGTTGGGTTTCAAGAAAACCTCTCACATGGCAAGAGAGAATGCAGGGAGAAAGGCCCAAAAGCACCTGCAGTTATAGCTAAAGAAAGGTAAGGGACATCATTAGTAAACAATTTTGGCATTACGATGCTTTCAGAAGCAACAGAAAAAACGAACATTTTTGGAATAAAGGGTCCCAGAGAGTTGAGGATGATTTTATCTCTGCACCTACATCTCTTCCTCGTTAAATATGCATGAGGCACGTGAGGACCTGGCAGGAAAGCTGTCCAGATCAGCAACCTCACTGTGATTTCAAGCCTACATAATTATTTTATCAAAGCAATCACTACCTATTTGAATGTATTTTATTCTCTTTGGCCAACAGCAAAGACACTTTTTCTTTACCCTCACTGAGAGCTCTCATTCGATGAGCCTGTGGCTTTTGATTTTAGAACTACATTAATTTAGAGAAAGTCTCGAAACCTCCATGGGCCATGTCCAGTCCTCAGGGGTTATTTATGCCCTGTATCAAATACCTAATGCTTCCTCCAGAGAGGAATCAAGGAATTAGAGACAGCTCAGGCCCTGCTTTTTAACTGTGGATGGTTCCTTCGCTCAATCTTCTTCCATGTATTATCAAAGCCTTTTAGTCAGGCTGTAAACCTCAAAGAGGGAAACGCAGAGAGCATCACTGCTGGCAATATCCATGTCACCCGAAAGAGGCTGAAAGCCTAACATAAAAGGAATGTGTGAGATCTGCTGTTCCTCCAGCTCTATTTTGGGCCCTTCCTCACCTGGCAGGAGCTAAGGGTACCCCAAAGCTTTCCTTGGCTGTAGCAAAGCGTCATCCATCATTTAGCTCCGGAAAAAAAAACAAACGTTTCCTGAACTACACTAAACATGAATGGCAAGTAAAATTAAAGCTTAATTGAAAGTGGTATTAAGATTCTTGCTAATGCAGACCACCTGTTTTAGGGGTAATGCTGCCAATAAAACTAGCAGGGTGATGGGGAAGAGCACTAGAAGAAGAATTTCAAATCAAAACTGCTTTAATGAAGGAGCTTTACTTTGAAAAATGAGAATTTAAAAAGGTTTCAGTATTTACATACTGCAGGACACAACAGCAATGAAACATTGAAATAAACAATGATAAAGATCAGATCGACAGCTTTGTCTGAGGATTGTGGAGTCTTCTTAGGAATGTAATTCCTGGCAGTTTGTAAAATACTGGCTAATATTTCCAGCTTAAATAGCCACGTTCAGCATAAGAAAAAACAGGACCCATTCCTCAGCAGAATCTCAGTCTGGTGTGTAATTCATCTTGACTCCGAAATGCACCTGACACCAGGTGGCTCCACCTGAAACTTTGCCTACATATTAAGACAGGAAATACCTCCTGGCTAAGGAAAAGACCCATTTCCAACCTCATTGCCAGCTCTGCTCAGCCAAAGAGATGTGAAGGGAATTTGCTCGCCTACATCCCTACACACATTTTCAGCATATCACTGGAAACGAGTGGGAATTGTTTCCCAGGTCAAAGGAGGCAATTAGTAACAACAACACAATCCTATGGCAAACCCTTGAGTTGCAGAGAGAGGCAGAGAAAGAAGTCTTTTGATGCCCGTGAAACAAGAGAGCTTCGGCTATTCCCTTAAAACAACTCAGGATAGAAGAAAAGGTCTTAAAAAAATTAGTAGTAACGGGTCTAATACACAAGGTACTCGAATCCAAGAAAGTGCCAGTTCTGAAATGTTTAATAGGAGCACAATCATACTCCCAGATCCATCAGAAATCTCACATAATGCAGCAGTGCAGCTCTTCACTGGAGCACTAAAATGAGCGTTTTCCTTCCAAAGTTGGACACAGTCATCCTGGCAATGGGAATTTAAGAAAAGCAACAGAAGGCAGAGAGGGAGGGCCCTGAAGGAAGGAGGTTCATTAAAGAGCACATCAGCTAATGGCTGACATCTCATTCCTGGGGATGGCACCTGCAACAGATCTGTACAGAGCAGCTGGAGCTGTGACACCTAGATTTCTCCTCTGGAGCGAGGCTGGAAGAGCTGGGGGTGTTCAGCCTGGAAAGAGAAGGCTCCAGGGAAACCTTAGAGCCCCTCCCAAGGCCTAAAGGGGCTCCAGGCGAGCTGGAGAGGGACTTGGGACAAGGGCCTGGAGTGCCAGGACAAGGGGGAATGGCTTCCCAGTGCCAGACGGCAGGGTTAGATGGGATATTGGGAAGAAAATGTTCCCTGTGAGGCCATGGCACAGGTTGCCCCAAGAAGCTGTGATTGCCCCATCCCTGGAAATGCTCCAGGACAGGCTGGATGGGGCTTGGAGCATCCTGGTCTAGTGGAAGGTGTCTCTGCCCATGGCAGGGGTTGGAACTGGATGATCTTCTAGGTCCCTTCCAATTCAAACCAGTCTTTGATTCTAGGATTCTATGTGCTAGTCCAAACACAGTCACCTGTGACAGTCACCTGGATCATTACCAAAAGAAAGCACCGCAGACCAAATTATGGTTTAATTACAGCACATTTGAGCCTGTCCTCAATTTCCAGGTCTCCCATTAGTTACAGTTTCTGCACTTGACCCCCTGACACCTCCTGTGCCAGCTGTGATCTATGGAAGGGACATGAATTCTTTCCACCTTTCAGTTCACCACTCACCCTTTCAGCAGATGAACCAGAGAGCAATGCAACATTTTGAGTGGGTTCACCAGTGTCTTCCTATCAGGGTAAACAGCATGTTTGGAAATAGAATAATTATGACAACACATGATGTGACTGTGTTAAGCAATCCACAGATGGTCTTTAAGGTCCCTCCAATCCTGTTCATTCCACGAACTATCTGTGTAAAAAGGGATAAAGATATAAAGGAGAGTACATAGATAGACCACCCTGAAATAAATCAAATAGAGGAAACCAGAATAAAGTTTGAGAAACTAAAATTGAAGGCAGCAGAGGCAGTTTTAGCTATTTTTCCACTACAGCCTTTATGAAATCTGAGTGGAAGGCAACAATTTAAGTGAGTTGAATGTTTCCCTCTGGTTCTCAAATACTCTTCAAACAGTGGGAGCTATGAAATGCTGCTGCAGCCTCCACCACGCTGCACGTGCAGCGATGCTACGTAGTTACGTGGCACTTTTTGAAGACCAACATGACGATGAATTGCCAAGAAATTATATATAGTGAGTATCTAATGAGATTTTGCAAATGGTACATTTTGTATGCAAGGACTGCAAAATTCCTTTGCCTCTTTTTGTTTCTTGAAGCATTTGGTTCATAATTAACATTTAAACACGTTCAAATCAAAATCCTTCCACCAACACAAAGGAAAGAGAGGAGGCAATTGCCAGTTAATTTTACAATTACAAACTGGTTTTGCCTTAATCAGCTCCTAAACGTCTTACACATTCTCAGGACATAGAGACCAATGCAAGATGCTCTGAATCTGAGAGGAAAAAATCAAATATCAAATGGGACAGAATGTTAGTGAATATAAACAATAGTTTGGGCATGAAACAAGACTAAACCACCAATTTCTATTTAGTGAGTGGTAGCAAACACCATCAGCAGTAAATTGGAACGAAGCAGAAAGCTTACAGCCAGGGGAGAATTTGCTGTAGTAGTAGATCAAATTTTCACCTCCCTGTACACTCTGGGGAAGGATTCACTCACTGGAATCAGCTCCAGGTAAATACATACTAGTTTAAACAGTGTTAAAACCTGCTGACATTTACACAGGTATCAAAGAGTTTCAAATTCTCACCATTAACTACTTGTCAGCTCCAGAACTGCACTTTCACCTCAGAGTGACCTGACTTTGCATGGATTGAAACCCCGGAAGAGAACTCCTCTGAAAGTTTCTGCACTGAATTCCTCTGTTTCTTACTGTGCTATTGTACAGCTCATTATTTACAGTCAATATCTCTCTTCTACTCTGAAATAAATTTGGAAAGAATAACAAAGCAAACACACAGTGAAGATTAAGCAAACAGGAAAAATAGTGGGGAAAAGATTACCATTAAATTTACGTAAGTGAAAAAAACCCTCAACCCTTCAATGCCCACTAATGTCCTTTCCTAAAGGGTGCAATCCCACTTTGGGGGAAGATAGGGAATATTTAGAGCAAAGCTGAAGAGAGGAAGGTGAACAGCTGGGGTTTGCTAAATGCTTCAAAATTCCGTGAGTCCAACGTTTGCAGCAAAGATGAGCTCACAAAGCAGAGAGAATGGAAATATCCAGACACTGTTGACAAGACCTTACCTGGATTTTCAGGAAAGCTTGGCAAGGTAGGGCTTTAAGTGAACTCCTTCATGCTTGGAACTGCTTAGAAAGGAGGAATTAGGGAGACGATTGCAGTATTTTGAAGGCTTTCTGCATTTTGCTGCTTTAGTTCTTTTACTGAATAATCATTTTAAGTCATTAACCAGGCAGGGAAAGACATCCTAAACCAATATACTTTAAAAAAGAAATGAACTGAAGTGGTTTGGAAAAGAGGTGGAGCGAGACGGGGAAAGAAGAGCCAGAACTGAGCATTGGCAGGGACACAGCCATCTCTTACACAAAGGAGCATTTATACTTTCCAAGTGCAGATTTTAAGAGGCAAGGAGAGAGAGCGAGTAAGAGACAGATTTCAATCAAGGACTTCAAGATAAAGTTTGTAATACTTACCAAAAAAAAAAAAAAAGTGGGTTATAGAATTGCTTTGCAGTAAAAACTACATTTCTGAAGTTTTCTGTTGCAAGATTTTGTTTAGACATAAACACTCATGTTTAAATACATCTGTTGTACTGAAATTGAAAATAAGCCAGGACAAGTGTGTGTATGCACAATGACAGTTTACTAAGATATTAAAACAAAGAATAAACCCCCAAAACTACGATTTGGACACGCTGCACTGCCCAGGAACAGCCCAAACACATGCGTGAGCTGCCAGGTGATGCACACACATGACGACAGAATAATTTCCAGCAGCTTGGCAGGAGCAGAATTTTCCTGACTCTGACATACTCTATTAAAATCAGTGTAATTTCCAAAGGGAAATTGAAACATGTTCTGTAGCTGCGTGACAGTTTAATAGTGGAGCTGCAATGAGGAATACTCATTGAGGAATGTAGGAGACAAGCTAGGCGATAAGAGAACAGTTTGCATCCTGCATATACTGAAACATGGAGTTTTAATTAACAAGCCAGTTTGCCCTGAAGGACTGATCCCAACTGCACAGGAACTTTTCTGCAGTGAAATCAGGGATGAACCCCTTGGAAAAATAAATGAGAGAGGGAAAGGTCTGAATAAAAACTACTCCTGAGAAGAATGTAGCATGGGATGAGTCAAGGACTGACAGTCAGGAAGTCTTAAAATCACAGAGTCAGAGAATGAGGTGAGTTGGAAGGGACCTTAAAGCTCCTCTCAACCCACCCCCCACCATGGGCAGGGACACTTTCCACTAGACCAGGTTGCTCCAAGCCCCATCCAACCTGGCCTTGGACACTGCCAGGGATGGAGCAGCCACAGCTTCTCCAGGCATTTGTCCAAAAAATCTTTGTCCCAAAAACCTGTACCGTGATTTAGCTTCTATTTTATCATACTGAACACAAACTAAGGAGAGCCACAGCTTCACAAAAATGAAAAAAATTGGGGTATGGAAAGGACAGGTAGGAACACAGATTGCAGCTGAGGGAACCTCAATCCATCACGACAGATTGCACAAGACCTGAAAGGACACGGTGAGTCCTGGTTTTTAGCTATGCACTGAAGAGGAAACTAACAGAAATTCTACAGACCACAGATTCCTGGCTGCTGCCAGACTTCTTCACAAAAAGTGTGTCTCAACGAATAAGAGCTGATGCTATTTTAGACTTTGTTTTGGCAAGTAATAAAGGCATTAAGAAGAGCTGGTGATAAAACATTAACTTGGATTGAGTGCATACAAGCACATTGACATTAAATTAAGGCTAAAGAGAGGTTAAGTATTGTAAGAGAATCAAAGTTCACTCTTTAACTATGAGAAACGAAATCAAACAGTAAAATCAAGTGGACTAAGGAGATCAGGAATGGGAAAGCTGCCATTTAAATATTTCTGTCAGGTCAAAGATGCAAAACTATTTGAAAGCTGCATCCTCAGAGCTAACCTCAAAAGGGACATGAGGATCAATTAAAGAGACTTTGCATTAAGGAGAGGAAAGGATTCGTTAGCAAAGCCTTTAAAGCCAGCAAGAAGTAGAGAGATAAAATAAGAACTGCCAAAAGTCAAGCTGTGCCAGAGCTCAGCAAATGAAAACAAAGCAAGAGATGTTTCAGCCATCCAAGTAAAGAAAACCAGGAGGGGAAGGGAAGAGGGGATGCTGTAAGGAGGGGTATTAAGAGTTTTCATTAGGGATAAGGACACCGAACATGGGTGCAAGGCAGGGTTTAATGGGAATGAAGTTACAAGAGATAGACCACAAAGGTGGAGACAGAACTCAAGTGTTTGGATGCATTCAGAGCCAGGGAAAGCAGACAACGTGCATCCGAACTCCAAAAGAAATGGTTCATGAAATAATGTCCTCTGGAATAAGGCTGTTAAAGCAGTTTACCATCTGAGCATGGCTGAGCATGGAACATTTAAAACTTGTACTTAGGGAAGGAGGGAGAATCTAAATATTCCCCCTCCCAAGACATCTAGAGAATGTAAAGTTTCAAAACAAGTTTGAATGAAAGAACTTAATCAGTAAATGAAAAACTGAAATGAACAAGCAGTGGAGCTGACAACAGTAACCTCTGCCATGCCAGTTCACCGTTTTCTGTTCAGAGAAATAATTTATTACATAGACCTAAGCAACAGAACAGAGCTAATCCAAGTTTCATTATGGATATTAATATAATGGGAATTCCTGGGTGAGATAAAGAGGGTGAAGAATATTTCAAGAGTTAAGAGAGGTAAAAGAGGGCAGAAGTTAGTTCAAGGATGGCATTTGGACAGAGTGACTGATATATTCATGTCCTCAGAAAGTCCAGAGGAGGCCCCAGAGATGCTCCAGGGCTGGAGCCCCTCTGCTCTGGAGCCAGGCTGGGAGAGCTGGGAATGTTCCCCTGGAGAAGGGAAGGCTCCAGGGAGAGCTCAGAGCCCCTGGCAGGGCCTGAAGGGGCTCCAGGAGAGCTGGAGAGGGACTGGGGACAAGGCTTGGAGGGACAGGACACAGGGAATGGCTTCCCACTGCCAGAGGGCAGGGATGGACGGGATCTTGGGAAGGAATTCCTGGCTGGGAGGGTGGGGAGGGGCTGGCACAGGGTGCCCAGAGCAGCTGTGGCTGCCCCTGGATCCCTGGAAGTGTCCAAGGCCAGGGTGGACAGGGCTTGGCACAACCTGGGCTAGTGAAAGCTGTCCCTGCCCATGGCAGCAGGAGGAACAAGATGATCTTTAAGGTCCCTTCCAATCCAAACCATTCCATGATCTCTGTTCCAGACCTCAAAGGATTTTGTCCTTCAAAGAACACCCACATCACTCCGAGCACGCAGGCAGTTGATACTTGACCAGCCCACTGCAAGAAGGAGGCCGAGGCTCCTGTGAATCGTGAGCTGCCTCAGCAGCTGCAGAGTCTCTGTGACTGCAATCACAGAGTGATTCTGTCTGATTTTATGACCACCAAGCTTCATCCACTGCTTCTCCTGCACCAGCTTCATCACCACAGCCAGCCTGACACCCAAGGCACTGCCTGTCAACCAACTATACAGAATGAAGGGAAAGAATGAGCTTGTCCCTCTTGTCCCGCATGTGCCACCAGCCTTAGGCAGCAGCAGGAGAAAAGGGATGGCCCTCAAGCTGTGCCTTTCGAGAACCAGACACTAAAGAGCCACTGAAGTATTTCCTCTGTCTGCTCTTTCCAGGCTTCGTTTTTAGCTTTATCGGTCTTTTTCTACAACATCAGTATCTACACATTTGAAGTCAGACACCTCGTCAAACACGGCCCTGTTAATAAGTGAGTGTCTCGCTTTATTTCACAGCACATCTTCAGATCCACTGGGCTGAGGAAACACCAGAAGATGCCTCACACCTTCTTCCTCTTGTCCAGGAACACCAAACTCTGTCTGCTGTGGGATTACATCAAGGCTGTTCAGCTTGGAAACTCCAAGCACAGCAAACTGCCACAGTTCTTGAGAGAAATAAAAAAAGCACCTTTCAATAATTTTACATATATTAGCAGCTCTTACCTGTATTTTTATGGGCCAGGTGAAATTGCTGACGTAAACAAAGAATGTGATGTTCGGGTTGTTGCGGAAATCAAATTTCTCATTGGAGAAACTGTCTTTGTATTCTTTTATATTGGTTCTGGAAACAACTGGAATTTCCTCCCCAGCCTGTGTGCCAGCTGTTGTAAGGAGTAGCAAGAAAAGATGTTTCAATGTGTATTTAAGAAAACAAACAAAAGGGCAAACCATCCTAAATTCTAATGTTAAAAAATTAACGATTCAAAACCAACTATTTTAAGCTGCACTGCATTATCAAAATCAATGTGTGCCAAGATGCTGCATTGTTAAAAATAAAACTTGCACTTTTAATGTTTACAAAATACACTATTAAAGCTGGAAACATAGGTTTTTTAAACATTTTACCTTCCCCCTCAGGCTGACAATTTAAGAACACTATGCAAAAAGTACATAGATTAAAAACCCCCCAAGTTTTCCAAATTAAATTTGCATTTGTCCAAAACTGATAAATGAAAGAATCTCCCAAGTTACTTAGATCATCCTCAATTCACCTGCAAAACTTGTGGACCAAGTAATGTTGAGGTTGAAGTTTTTAGATGCATTGATGAACATGTCCAGGTCTCTGTTTTGCTAAGGGAAGAAAACAAAGAAGAAACCCCATTTTTAGGATAAGCAATTTCACTGTACTGTTTCTTAGGAAATCTTCACTACAAAAAACTATCCTGAAATTTGTTACTTACATAAAGAAAATACATCAAGCTAAAAATTATATACTCTATTTTCTGAAAGAAGTATTCTCCTCCTCAAGGAAAACATAGCAAAGAATAAAAAAGTCTGGTGTATAGAATATCACAGAAGAACTGAGACACAACATATGGGGTGAAAACAAGCAAAACATCTCTGCTCTGGAGACAGGCTGAGAGAGATGGGATTGTTCGACCTGCAGAAGAGAAGTGCCTAAGAAGTGTCTAAAGGGGCTCCAGGAGAGCTGGAGAAGGACTTTGGAAAAGGGCCTGGAGTGCCAGGACACAGGGAATGGCTTCCCACTGCCAGAGGGCAGGGATGGATGGGATATTGGGAAGGAATTGTTCCCCATGAGGGTGGGGAGGCCCTGGCACAGGTGCCCAGAGCAGCTGTGGCTGCCCCTGGATCCCTGGCAGTGCCCAAGGCCAGGCTGGACAGGGCTTGGAGCACCTGGGACAGTGGGAGGTGTCCCTGCCCATGGCAGGGGGTTTGGAGCAGGATGAGCTTTAAGGTAATTTCCAACCCAAACTGTTCTGTGATTTTAAAAAACTAGAATGGCTCAGAGGTTGTTCAAACAACTGGAAAGTATCAAGTGTGGTTCCTTATGAAATTTTACTGTGATGATTTGGGACTGCACAGCCAAGCCAAGGTCAAAAAGCTCTGGTTGCTCCAGGGAGCTGGACACACCTTCCACATCACAAGACTACACTTGGAGACCCACAGAACTGTAACAATTCATTGCCTCCAGGGTCAAGAGAAGACAAAGGACAAAGTTAAAAGGGAAAATAGAAAATTTACCTCTTCAGGTGTTGCTACAAAATTGATTGCTGTGTAATAGCGGTCGTCCTCCTGGGAAAGGCTGAAGGTGAACTGATAGTCGATGAGAAGAGTGTCTGTAAGGAATGCAGGGACACAGTTATCCCATCTCCTGGAATAAAATAACTTCCGTAGAGGAAGGCATGATCTCACTAAAGGGTTTCTTGGACAACTAGGACACGACACTGTCGTGACACCGCTACAAATTACTCCAACCTACATACGATCCCACTTAAGGAACAAAAAACTCTGGGAGTTGAGCCTAGGAGGGGAAGAGAGGTGGCCTATACTTGCCAGGCAACAGCCTTCAGCCTTGATCTAAATCAATATTCCTACCTATACATTGTAAAAAACATGCCAAAAGATTTACTCTTCCAGCCTGCAATACCTCTGTGATCTACGGGAATAGTAGAAAAATTCAATAGCTGTGTAATTCCCACTTGGATGGGGATAATGCACAGCACAAAGAAATATTCAAGGAATGGAACCAAGCAAGACTGGATCTGGACAGCACAAGGTTCTTCCTGTAACAGTTGTAAAGTTTTGCCTTTCCCCACTTTTGCCCATTTAACCATCCCTGCCATTTCAGCAAGGAATTTGGTCATTCTTACACAGAGATTGTCATGAGAAGCCGGCAGTGCCCTTGTTGGGCCACATAAGCAGAATTCAAATAAGCCAAAACCAGCCAGTTGATCATTTCTGTGCTGGACAAAACCACTATTGGAGACTTTATGTAATTTAAGATTCCATCTCCCCATGCCTGCCAGGCTGCTGATTGCTAGTATTTGCAAACAGAAGCTGGAAAGTTTCCATTAGGTAATCTGAATCTTGGCAAAGGATCTTCTGGAACTGCATGGGAATCCAACTGCTCATTTCAGAGGAAACGTGGCAATTTTGAAATCCATTCTAACATGGACCAGAATTTAAAATAAACAGTATTCTGCATTTATAAAAATTCTAGACATTCTTTGTTTTTTACCTACTAGGAATATAGTTTAGAGTGCTCTCCAAAAGACCAGATTTCATCTCACTTATATGAAAAACATTCAAAATATTGTTCAAAAGATCCAATCATCACACCGACCTTATCAAGAAGAGTGTTTTCATTCTTTTTAAACAATGCATTTGAGAAAAGTGAAGGTTTTTAAAGCTATTTTTTCCCTTAATCCCCATATTTTAAACACATGCTGAGACAACTAAAACAAGTTTTAAATAAGGTATTTTAAACTTCAAGCACATTTTTTATCTCCAAACAAAATCCCAAGGGTACTCACAGTAACACGTTCCTTTAAGTGGATTTCCCTGATACCTGTTTTCCACTTCACACCTAAAAAAGAATGCATATTTTTTAATAAATGGATTTTTTTTTGCAGTTCTATTTATTCCCAGCCCCTAAATACCAGAAAACACAACCTGTGCTGATAACAGCACACGACTAAAGATGAATGTCTGAGCTAGATTGGGCTGATGAAGAAATTCCATGTTCCCTGCAAGTGCAACTCATATGCAGTAAAAATGAAATATAAAATTCTGGATATTAACGTTTGCATCCACTTGGAAGGTATTTATTAGCTCTCCACAATGCATGGAACTGGATTAGCTTAGTCATTTATGGCTATTCCAGGCTCTATCCTATAAACGTTTACTCATGTGAGCAATGCTTTAAAAATAAACCTGGCAATGAAATTATTTGGAATTAAATTATTTCCACTAACATTACACTAAAAGCATTCCTGTTATGTTACAGAGAAACCTCCAGCAAATTTGTTGCTCTAAAACTGCTCCATTAAACTGCCCGAATGTCAAAGGCTCATTTCGGATATATTTACACTCCCACAGAACAACATCAGAGAGCACGGACAGTAAAATCTACCAATTAAAAAGAAACTATTGAGGGATAAAGCAAAGCAGAGAGAGTCCAGAGGAGGCCCCAGAGCTGCTCCAGGGCTGGAGCCCCTCTGCTCTGGAGCCAGGCTGGGAGAGCTGGGAATGTTCCCCTGGAGAAGGGAAGGCTCCAGGGAGAGCTCAGAGGCCCTGGCAGGGCCTGAAGGGGCTCCAGGAGAGCTGGAGAGGGACTGGGGACAAGGGCTGGAGGGACAGGACCCAGGGAGTGGCTTCCCACTGCCAGAGGGCAGGGTTAGATGGGATATTGGGAAGGAATTCCTGGCTGGGAGGGTGGTGAAGCCCTGGCACAGGGTGCCCAGAGAAGCTGTGGCTGCCCCTGGATCCCTGGAGCTGTCCAAGGCCAGGCTGGATGGGGCTTGGAGCACCCTGGGACAGTGGAAGGTGTCCCTGCCCTGGCAGGGGTGGGACAGGATGAGCCCTAAGGTCCCTTCCAACCCAAACCATTCTGTGACTCTATGTATAGTTTGGGAGGTGGGGATTTTTTCACCCATCCCTTCTGCATGTCATTCCCAGCTGAAATGTTTTTAAAATCGGAATTCTTCAGGAAATCGTTCTGTTCATGATATTCCCCAGGGGAAGCACGGCTGGCTGCACCCTCAGTGCAGTCAACTGTCACGAGGAAGAAATGAGCAGAGACATCATAAACACAACCATTAAAAAGTAGGGGGTGTCCAAGGTGATACATGCACAACTTTCTGATTTCAAATAACAAAGGGAAATGAACTCACAGTTGACACTCGTCTCCTTTGATTCCCTTGGTTGTGCAGAAACATTTCCCTGTGTTTGTGTTGCAGACGGACGCGTGGCCATTGCACTTGCAAGCTGTTGAGCAGAGGGGGGAGAAGATGCAATGTTGAATGAAGAAGAGAAACAAATTCAATAGCAATTAAGTCCTTTAGCTGTCAAACTGAGATACATCAACAATTAACGTGCAGATGAAAACCCATTTGGTGCTCTTTGCTTTCTTTGTGCTACAGAAGGCAGACGAAAATAGAACCGTGCGTGAAAACAGAGCAAGCGCAGGCTACCCAGGACTGATGTTTTGTATGAAATCATCATCAGACTGTGCTTTTTAGCCTTAAAAATTTATTTAACTTCCTCTCCTGTTGTTAAACAGCAGGGGTGATATCATAACTGGGAAGGAAAAGACAATATTTGGAAGAATTTTGGGCTTGCTAACGCATTTCAGCCAAATTCAAAATTCTTGAGACAAGAGTTTGGAAAATAAAACAAAGCCTGTGGGACTTCAAGGACTTTTCTAGAAATAAATAAATAGGTCTTGGGAAAAATAATGTCTCATCAGTCCTATTGAGGAAATAATGTCATTATCAACAGCATCAGCAGAAAACATCTGGTGCTAAGATGATGGTGTCCATGCTGGAACTAGTTTGGGGTGCATTTCCCAAGATATTTTAGGATAATTCTGCACTGAATGTCATTGAGTTGTGGTTGAAGCAAGCCTGCACAGCCCTGAACAACTTCAGGTTTGGGGCATGCCCAAAACAGACCACCTCATACACCTGAGTCTGCTCAAGATCCAACCCAAGGGAGCATGGTGGGGACATACAGATTTTCTTCACAAGAATACTTCTGATTTAAACTAAATGGTCATACTGACACACTTTGAGACCTTTATTTATTAAGTTGTAGACGAGAAACATGCAAAAAACCCCAAAAGCAAATCAACAAATAAGGACAAAGCCTACGCAACCAGTTGACTTTGATATCCTGTTCACTATCACTGGAAGAATGGATTTAACAACTTCTCCAGGCATGCAGGTGCCTTTTAGTAGTTGTTCTGCCAGTGAAGGTGCATCCACCTGGAGTTGTGCATAGCAGAGTGTACAATATAAGGAAAAAACTACACAAAGCGAAGATCTCTTGTTTATGGTCCCTGAGCTTGCTGGGAACAAGATGCTTTAAAGGCCGGAGCCTCCTTATTAAGAAGACATATTCCTCCTCATTAAGCAGTCATGCCAAGCAATGTACCACCAGATTCTTAGACATGAAGTCCCCATCCTGAATATCTCTGCCAGCCTTGGACCTTATTTTAGGAATCCTTTTGATATCTGCTTTCTGTTGGCACATAATGGAAGCTACACTGTATCAGGGACACTTAATTGTGCTTCTCAGATGCGGATGAGAGGTTTCCTAGCAGCAACACAGAGCAAAATAGGAAGAAGCTAAAAGGCCTATTGTGGGAACAAGGAGACAGAAAGAAAATTCAGCAAAATAATTGTATTCTGTGAAGGAAACACACTTTTCATTAGTGCCACTTAAAGAAAAATAAGTCTTAGTACTACGGAGAATGTCTTGTACTTCTTTTCTTACACTTTGCACAAGGGAAGCAAAGTGAAGTTGGATCAATATTCAGTACGAACACACATGAAATTTCTCCTGATTTTTAAACCTCAGGTTGTTTAGAGGCAGATTGCAGCAACTTGAGCAATAACATTAATTTTTCTTTACTTTCTGCTCTTTAGCCACATGCATATCAAGAAGACTGAACACTCAAATATTTCTATTTAAAACAACAGAATTTATTCATTTTTCCACTTTCCTGCAAGCCTGTAACTGGAGATCATTCACTAAAGAACTGGAATATGCACAAAGAGATATTTTCTCATGGCTTTTCAGAGAACTTTAAACTTTGGAAACAAACTATTGATAGAATGTACTAGACAACCTTGCTGGAGTCTACAAATGACAATTTCCCGCCAGAGTCGGATGATGGAGCAGAAACCCAAAACCACTGGAAATGGCTCTTTGACTGTGAATCATGGTAACAGCCTGATGATGAACCACCTTCCAGTGAGTCTCCTTCCACCTTCTCCACAAACCACGGGTCACGGACTCATTCAGAGATGGTCATGGGGATCCTCTTTCCGCGTTTGTGATGGTCCAGCTTCCCAATGGCAACACCATCACACACCTGCCCAACACTATTCATCCATGCCACGTGCTTTAGCTGCCCTGCAGGGTCCCCCTGAGCCCTGGCAGAGGGAAACAGGCAGGCCCATGGCACCAGCAATTCAAGGGCCACCAGCAAAGGCTGCATGAATGTGTTCGGAAGCACTGCCACAGCTGCAATCTGATTCCAGGCATAATAGTGCCTTCCCTTCGCTTGCAAATAACTTCCTTATCTCCCACCAGCATATTTTCACGGGAAACTTTAATCAGAAAATTCAGAAAAATCCTGAATGCAGAGAAAGCACCTTGCAGCTATTTTTACATTTGATGTACTGAATTTCCTGTCCTTCCTGATTAATACTCCTCTACTTGGACACTTCCTAAAAGCAACCTCTGAGGAGTGATTTACCTGCCATTTAGTTATTATCTGCCTAACTCTGCCAACACCAGGGCATATGATGTGACGCCAAAAATTTTTTCAGGGAAATAACTGCTGTTTGACAAAATATTTTCAACACAAGTAATATAACCTTGTGTTGGGATTTTTTACAGGGCTATGTAGGAGTGAAGGTATTGAAATAAAAGAGGGCAGGGTTAGATGGGATATGGGGAAGAAATTCCTCTCTGCAAGGGTGGGGAGGCCCTGGCACAGGGTGCCCAGAGCAGCTGTGGCTGCCCCTGGATCCCTGGAAGTGCCCAAGGCCAGGCTGGACACTGGGGCTGGGAGCAACCTGGGACAGTGGGAGGTGTCCCTGCCCATGGCAGGGGTGGAATGTCCACGATCCTTAGAACCCTTCCAACCCAAACCATTCCACGATCCCATGACTCACACTAGGCAGTGAGTGTGCAAACGCACAGATGTTTGTGTGTCAGGCTGGAGTGTACAACAACCAGCATGGCTGTGACTTTGGGCTCTAAAAACAGAGCAGCAAAAAGTATCACTCACAAATGCACAAAAAGAGTGAAATCAGCACATTATTAATGGGAAAGGATGGAGGGAGCATGGCTCAGACAAGGGAGAAAACAGGAGCTGGCTCTGCTGCCCATCAGCCAATCCTTATCTGAAGAATTCCCCTCTGGAAAGGTTTTCACCAAGCAAAAATGACTAATGGGCAGCAGTCAGCCTGGCTGCATCAGATAGGGTGATTTGCTCTTGCTTTCCCTTTCCCAATCCACCTCAGTCTTTCTGCCCAGGTTCCTCCTTCCCTCATTCTTTCCCCTTCCCAATAAATAGTGTTAAATCACAGCAAATTAAAAACCTGGGTCCAAAGCACTTGAGAGCAAAGCACTTCTGACACGAGCTACTGTTTCCATCAGATAAGGAATGAACACTATTCCACAACCTCTCAACACATTTTCTAATTTCTTTTTCAGGCATCTGGATGATTTCAGTCTGTCATTCATTATCTCAACAACAAACTATTTTGGGACAATCCTTATGCACAAGAGTCCAAAGGAACTTACTCTCCATTTCCAGACGCATAGAAAAGCGACACCTACCAACAGGCACGTTGTGATCCAATGATTAAACTTGAAAGCTCAGCGTAGAATTCTGTACTTTCTCAGGCAACTCAGCCTGAATTTATTCATTACTGCATTTCAAAGTATCTTTCCCGAAATGAGTTTATGAGTATCAACAGTATTTAATCTGGCAGATAATGTTGTGAAATCAAGTGTCAGGGATGCACCTTCTTTGTGCTCGTGTTGCTGTGCTGTCTGTTGGAATTCCATATCCCTTTTCTCTAAGGGAGGCAGCTGTATCCCTGTGAGTTTTTCACCCTCTTCCTCGAATCTGCCCATTGGGAAGTTCCTCATAGCCTCAACCATCACCACCATCCTCCTGCCTGAGGAAACAGGACTCCACGCTCCAGCTACTGACTCTAGTCTTCATCCAAAAGGTCGGTGTTACTTCCAATAAACACACTAAATGAATATCCAAATATTTTCTACTGGATTGTCTCCACACTTGGAAGAAGCAACAAGAAGTCTTCAATGTCCGCTCATTAATCACCTCCACTTCGATCCTCCAGGATGGCCACAAACCACCTGCGCTCATTTCACAGAAGTACTGACACTGCTCTGAGAATTATTTTAATTCTACCTCTTCCATCACAGTATCTAATTGTCTCATTCCACCTCACTATACTCCATTAACATAATCCACTGGGACCGGTGCTGTTTAACATTTCTCTTGGTCACAGGGGCAGTGGGACTGAGGAACCCACAGCAAGTTTGCTGGTGACAACAAACTGGTAAGGTCAGAATGCTAGAGGGAAGGGGGGACATCCAGAGGGACCTAGATGGCATCCAACAGTACCTGGATGGCATCAAGAGGGACCTGGACAGACTGGAGACACGGGACTGTGTGAACCTCATGACAGGACACAGGGAACGGCTTCCCACTGCCAGAGGGCAGGGAGAGATGGGATACTGGGAAGGAATTGTTCCCTGTGAGGGTGCTGAGGGCCTGGCACAGGTGCCCAGAGCAGCTGTGGCTGCCCCTGGATCCCTGGAAGTGTCCAAGGCCAGGCTGGACACTGGGGCTTGGAGCAGCCTGGGATAGTGGAAGGTGTTGCTGCCCATGGCAGGGGGTTTGAAGCAGGATGAGTTTTAAGGTCCCTCCCAACCCAAACAATTCCATGATTCTATGATTAAATCTCTCAGGAGCAAAAAGCACCTTCCCTCACATCAGCACCTCTCACAGCTGGATTCTGGTTTACAGTTGGTCTCCCCAGTGCCGCAACACTGAAAAAATCACAGCAGTTCAAAACCATGTCACAAGGTTGCAGGTCAAAACTCCAAGACTTCCACATATATTTCTCAATATTAAATGCATTGGGCTTTCAAGGAAGACTTTTTCCCAGTTTGTTAACTGGATCTTGCACAGCTGAAAACAGTTCTTTGTGCCAGAGAGTCCCAAAGCACTTTACAAATTGAAAAGCAATTTTAACAGGGTTCTCCTAATCCTCAACTGAAATCCAGCCAAGTCCTCAGTGAAACATGGCAAGCCTTTATGAAGCAGACAATTTTAACTATAAACACACAACACATTAACCAAATGGAATAGAAGGTGAAACTTAGATAAGCAGAAATTTGTTCAAGACATTTGGATCAACACTGTTTCTTTTAAAAACAGGATCATCAAACACTAAAATACAAACATTTTTCACTGTGGTCATTCCAAGTTTAGAAAGGAGGGTATAAAATCATCTTTATGAGCAATGAAAGTAATTTCACTCAGCAGTTTGAGTGCCTTTGATTTGAAGAAACAAGAATTGAGCCTTGCCTGCAGGAAAGAAAACATGAACTATCAGGATATAATTTGTGATAAGATAGTGGAGGAATGAGTGAAAAACATGGAAGAGCTCAATGCAGGAAGCTCTAAGGCAACACTTACGCTGACACGTGCCCCCGTTGGTGGGATCCCCGTAGTAGCCCGAGATACACGTCTCACAGTGTTTGCCCGTGGTCAGGTTTTCACACTTCTCACAAATGCTCTCGTTTACACACTTGCTGTGCCCGTTACACTGACAGGCTGAAGAAAACAGAAAAATTATGAGTATTGGTGCTCAAATATAGTTTGCAGAGACCCTCGGGAGTCTGCACTGTGCAGAGGATAAATGAAACCATTTCATGCACCTTCCCAAGAGGTTCTTGTCTCTTGCTAGCGCTACGTGGACCCAAACACAGGTGTACATCAAAAAACTGAAACTGAAAGCAACACACAGAAAACTGAACTGCAAAACATTATGTGCACACTGGACTGGAAGCGGCTAGTGGGATGGATTTACAAGGAACGGGGAGGGCAGTGTTGGTTTTGTGTCAAAAACATTAATTAAAAATCATCCTAAGCATTATTAATGCTTAAAACAACCTTCAAAGGAAGATCTGCCTTTCTTTCAAACAGCCTTAAAATAAATAAACAAAGGTCAAAGTCTCATTAAAGGTTTGTAGGGAAAGGAAAATTTTCTCTCAAGTAATAAATAATAATGTCTTCATGCAGCAAACCTGTGCAGCTCAGTTGCACAGCTCCTTCCATCTCCAAGTGTGTAGTTCCTACTTATATTCCATGCTCTTCTCCTCCCTCTATTAGCAGGAGGGAATACAGACATCACTATAGTCTTAAAAACTCCCCCGCCTTGCATTTAATCGAAATGTTGGACAATTAAACACTGCTCATTTACCTGGACATTGAATAAAGGACCAGTTATAGTTGTTCTCCACAGGACACATACTGACATTAAGGACAGGCTCCAAGCTGTGTTTCCCTGGCATGGATGGCGTCGGCATCTTGACAGGACCCCGGTAAGAGCCTTCGATGCACTTCCCCTTCCCGGTGTTGCTCGGATCCGTGCACCATCCACAGCCGGGCTGCTCCAAGCACTGAGCACACGTGCAGTAGCCGGAGCAGTTCTCAGCTATAAAAAAAAACAAACATGGAATTGTGAAATAAATCACTATCTCAAACACAGGCAACAAAAAATGCAGAAAACCTTGTATTCTTACCTCACCAAAATATTTATCTCATCAAATCTAGAAGTATTTATTCTGATATTCACAGTAACATGTTCATTACTATCAGCACATTTATTTCAGAACCTAAGATAACTATTAACAAAGGTTCCATTAATCAATGAGTTAGGAAACAGCACAACACACATAGAGGTTTTTCGAACCATTACACGCCACCCTCTAACACCAGAGGTCAATGTTCCCTCTAGAAAACATCTCTGATTGATTTATAATAGATCAGACGATCAAATGAGCCATCTGGAAGCAAAGGCTAAAAACTGGCCGGTTTAGTCACTTTGAGCCTCTTCCTGCCACATTTCAGTATCACATGCTATTATTTCAAGTATTTATCTAAGTCAAAAAGCATAGAATACAAGTAGGAGAATAAAACTCCACCCTGTAGCCCCTCCTTTCTCTAATGGGATTGGATTTCAGGGGTGAAAAGCTTTACATACAGAAAACTTTTTCTATTCCTTTCCCCAGACCATCTTGAAAAATATTTTCTGGATTCTTGGTGTTGCAGGATGAGCACACTTTTTATTTTGATGTTTAAATTGACAATATTTGCCTTTAAAAAGAAAAAAAGTAGTAGAAAAACATTGTTTTCCGTTATTTTAGCTTACTCATCTCCTGCCTGATGCTTCCTCCAACTTTTGACCTCTGGCAATATGGGAAGTTCACACTCTCGTGTTCCCTAAATTTATTTTCTTCATCTCTTATTTTGCAACACTTTGAGCTACTTGTGATGGCCCTGCTCACACCCAGCTCCTAAAGAATTCAACATAAATCAAATACTTTCTACATCTTCACTTGTTTTAAGTTTTTAAGCTTTTTTACGCCAGTTTGAAATGAAAACACAGTATTCCAAAGTGCCATGAAGCTTTTGGAGTTTACTCACATCTACCTAAAAAGGGCAAAAAAGTAAATCCTTTCTTTATAATGAGGTTAGAAATTCCTGCTACAGTCTGTAAGTAGACAATACTCCGAGTAAAACACTTGCGTAAACCCTAATTTGGATTTGATAATTAGGCAATCACAGAATGGTTTGGGTTGGAAAGGACCTTACAGACTGTGTCATCCCACCCCCTGCCATGGGCAAGAAACCTTCCACTAGAGCAGGTTGCTCCAAACCCCATCTGGCCTGGCCTTGTTCCTTTCATCCAGGGAATTTTCAGCACAACCCACGTGGGTCTCGATGACTTTTACCACCAAAACACAAGCGCCCAGCCGCCCCCGGGAGTCAGGAGCGGTCACTTACGCGGACAGCTGCTCATGGTGTACCACTCCATACACTGCCCGTAGGGGAAGGAGGCCACGTAGGCGTTGGAGTCCACGCACTGCTTCATGTTGCTGCACCACATGCACTCGGAGCTGCCGCTCGTGCACTCCCCGCACGCGGAGCGCAGCGCGCAGGGCGTGCGGCACTGCTTGGCGCTGTGGTTGGCTGCGGAGGGAGGACAACGATCAGTTCTCTTCCTGAAATAATCATGGGTTGGAAGGGACCATAAAAACCATCTCACGCCACCCCCTGCCATGGGCAGGGCCAACTTCCACTATCCCAGGCTGCTCCAAGCCCCATCCAACCTGGCTTTGAACACTTCCAGGGATGGGGCAGCCACAGTTTCCCCAGGGAATGGTGTTACAAGTGTGGTCTTTTTTTCTCTGCAGTTCTGTTGACGTATTCCTCAGTTACCCTCCCCAGAAAAGCACAGGGAAGAACCCCATGTTTTACATGAGCACACGGGGACGTATTTTAAGTGATTTGATCGGTTCCAGACATCAAACGAGCACTCAAAGCAGAACTAACTCAGCAGTTTGTAGTGTGAGCCAAGGCTTTAAGCTTTGCTTCAAGTGACTGCTCTCATACCATAGAAACCAAGGTAAAGCTTAAACCCAAGCACTGCAAGTGAAAACATAATCTTGAGTTCAGGTTCCACAATCAGGATTCGCATCCTGCACTTCCACAAAGAACGATTTCAACTGGCGTAGTGTACTTAAAATTTTTATTTAATCAACCAACTTCCCTAATACTTAAAGAGGCACTAATTGGTATTCAGAAATAATCAGCTGCAGTGGAGAATTAACAGACCAAGCCATCTGAAAAGATATGCAGTTTCAATAAAGCTGGAAGACTTTTCCCAAAAGCAAATAGCTTCCTTTTTCAAAGTTCTCGTATCTCCAAAGTGTCTTGGCCAATTAATTTCAAGCTTTGATAAAATCCTCCTCTGGCTACATAGCAGGGGAGGGGAAAATGGGGAATTCAATCGGAAAGTTACTTTTTTTTTTTTTTTAAACAAGAGATTGCTCCATACCATAATTAACCTAAATGTCACATGTAGGTATGCAACTGAGAAGAAATAATTAAAACAATATACTTCAAATATTTAACAGTTAGCAGCATAAATGTTGGGCTATTTTCAAAATTTCTAGCTCCTGCATGAAATATGTACACAAGACACGGGTTCACAACTACTTTTCCTTGGCAAAGTCATGATGCAGCTGGTTTGAAATGTAATAAATTGCATTCTCTTTACTCTCTAGGAAATATACATCAACCAGACAGCTGTTGTTACCTGGCCTTTCACAGACAGTGCCGTTGACCTCGTTGATACATGTTGCAGCCTTCAATCCCTGTTGGGAAGGCTCAGCTAAATATCCACAAAATCCAGCATCACTTGGTTCATTGGGAAGCCACTGGACGAGGGTGTTGGTGAAGGGAGACATGTCCTCCCAGCACCAATATGACACATTGATTTTCCTCAGTCCAACCCATGGAGTCAAAGTTTTGGGCTAGAAATAAAGGAGCAGGTCAAATCTAAGTTAGTGTTGCTGGCCACAAACCTCTTAATATAAAGATCCCATAGGACAACTATTTCTCCTGGCAATTTATTTTTTGGCACACTTTCATTTTGGGGAGGAGCATTTGAGCTCTGTTGATATAATATGTTGTTTTACTGTTAAAACACGTAAATATCACCTACTTCAAACTGATTTTATGTACTTTTATACCCTAGAGCTGCAGCTTCCAACAGGGTTACAAAGCATCTTGTGCTAACACCAACATATTTTCTTGTTATTAATAAACATCTACATACAGTTTACTTGAAAAAGGAGTAACTGCAAAGCAGAGCCTCCCCCAGCACAGCCACCAGTGCTCCCAGCCCCATCCAGCCTGGCCTTGGACACCTCCAGGGATTCAGCGGCAGCCACAGCTGCTCTGGGCACTCTGTGCCAGCCCCTCCCCACCCTCACAGGGAACAAATCCTTCCCAAGATCCCATCCATCCCTGCCCTCTGGCAGTGGGAAGCCATTCCCTGGCTCCTGTCCCTCCAGCCCTTGTCCCCAGTCCCTTTCCAGCTCTCCTGGAGCCCCTTTAGGCCCTGCCAGGGGCTCTGAGCTCTCCCTGGAGCCTTCCCTTCTCCAGGGGAACATTCCCAGCTCTCCCAGCCTGGCTCCAGAGCAGAGGGGCTCCAGCCCTGGAGCAGCTCCGGGGCCTCCTCTGGGCTCTCTCCAGCAGCTCCACGTCCTGCTGCTGTTGGCCCAGGGCTGGGGCAGCTCTGCAGGTGGGCTCTCACCCGAGCAGGGCAGAGGGGCAGATTTCCCCCCTCCCTTGCTGCCCACACTCTGGGATCAGCTCAGGATACAGTTTCCCACCTTACAAGCATTCTATACTAATATCCATTAAAACAGGCTCCTAGTCTCTTTAGGCTCACTTTTCAAAGTACTCTGTAGATGGAAAAAACCCCTGTAAATTAACAATTCTTTTTTACACAGTGTAAAGATTTAAACACTGTGAGGGAAGGGTTACCATGTGTCTTTAGGAATTTTCTCTACACTCAACCACTGGAATATTCAGAAACACCTGGAGCTGTCAGAATCACATATTTTTACAGTGTCCCAGGCTTGGCTTCCTCATTTTACAAAAGATTTAATGAACAATCTTGCTTAAATTTCACCTTACCTTTCCTTGGCTAAATTGACTCCCCTCTAAAACACTGTAATTGTTGAAATTCCACTTTAAAATTACAAAGGGAATCAAGGCAGGGAATGTTCTTGTTTTAACAGGGGAATATTTCTCTTAAGTACTGAAGCATGTTGTCCCCTGAAAAAAAGCAATCCTATTGCCTCTAGCCTCATTTTTCCTAGAGAAAATGCTTCCCACAGTAGCCTCTGGGACCCAGGAGTTGTTATTCTCATGTGCCATCAGGCCACAGCAGCTTTCCAGCCTAATCCAGGATTTTAGAAAAGATGCACAGCATCATTCTTTGTCAGGGCTGTAGCACCACCTACACAACCTGCCCTGAACATCTCCCTGCTTCTCCCAGTGACTGGAAAAAAAAATGTATTTATTTCATTGATGCATGAAGAGGGAAAAATTCCAATTCACTTCTCCCTGGGCCTGACAGAAAAGCACCTGCCACTAAATCACACACAAATAATGCCAAATAAGCCAAGCAGCTCTGTGGAATGAGAAGGCGACATTTTAAACAGCTGCTTTTCTGAGTGGAGTAAATAACTCAATACTTTACATTAAACACCTCCAGTGACCCAAAGGGACCTTTATTTATAATATATTGTGCACAAGTCACCAGAGGGCTCCTGCTGCAGTCCCGTATTCCACTGGGGAAATGCGAGTTTGATTCCAGAACAGAAAGTGTATCTCCGAGGCACTGTGTATGTTTATATTTATCTTTCCCATTTACATTCTCTACGATTTCAGAAACACCCAGAGGGCACAATGAATTTCAAAAGAAAATCAGTTGGTTTTGGTTAAGAGGCATTTCTATTGTGTACAGAGCACACAATACCCTGGCAAGGACTTCTCCACAGCCACAGCTTAATTACACAAGGGACATACAAGAGAAGCACTCACCAAAGACTGCATCTTCTGCAGCTCCTTCAGAACAAATTCCACCTTCTTCTGTGTCGTGAGAGAAGCCAGTAAAGCACCGTTGGACCTGCAGGACAGTTTGGCATGATCGTAGTTCTCCTTGGCACTGGTGATCTTCAGGCAGGAGTTGCCAACCAAATGCCAGTTAGTTCCGCAGATATTTTCTGGGGGACAAGGTGGGGAAAGAAAGTCAATCCAGAGATGCAGGTGACCTTCCCAACAATCAAGGTAGTGAAAGAACCCCAAAAAAACCATGAGCCCAGGTGGGCAAGAGGCCAGTGGCCCCTGGGCTGTCCCAGCCCTGGGGTGGCAGCAGGGCCAGGGCTGTGCCCGTCCCCTGTGCTGGCCCTGCTGGGGCACCTCCAGGGCTGGGGCAGCTCTGGGCCTGGAGAGCCCTGGAGGGGCTGGAGCGTGCCCAGGGAAGGGAACGGAGCTGGGAAGGGGCTGGAGCCCCAGGAGCGGCTGAGGGAGTTGGGAAAGGGGCTCAGCCTGGAGCAAAGGAGGCTCAGGGGGGCCCTTGTGGCTCTGCACAAGTCCCTGACAGGAGGGGGCAGCCGGGGGGGTCGGGCTCTGCTCACAGGGAACAAGGGGAAATGCCCTCAAGTTGTGCCAGGGAAGGTTTAGGTTGCATAATAAGGAAAATTTCTGCATGGAAGGGGTTGTCAGGCATTGGAAGGGGCTGCCCAGGTGGGTGGTGGAGTCCCCACCCCTGGAAATGTTCAGAAAAGGGGCAGACACAGCCCTTAGTGCTGTGGCTTAGTGGGCATGGGGAGGCTGGGACAAAGGTTGAACTTGATGATGATGATCTTGGAGGTATTTTCCAGCCTTAGTGATTCTATTCCCTTCCACTAAAAAATACCTACAGCCCCATCCCAAACCAGTATGACTTAGAGGTGTGCTCAGAAATGTTGATGCATAATAATATTGGAGGAGAAGAAAAATCTGTTTAGGGGAGCTGAAGTCCAACATCAGCATTTAGTTATCTGCATTATGTTATCAAAGCACTTATTACAATGTTGAATAGTAAAACTGTTGAAGGAGAAAGAGGAAAAGAAACCAAACTTGCATTTTGTTGATGCCTTAAAGCCACTTATTCACCCACAGTTGTCAGGGGGCCTTTCAGCAGGAGAGGGTTGTTGGGTTAATTCTGTCCACAGCACGAACTTCCAGGATTAATCCCTGCTTCATCTTGAGCACAACCCCACTACTGGAGAACTCCTTACACTTTGTGATTAATTATTTCCCTTACAGAAAAAACCCTGATGGGCATTTCCAGTGTGAATTCAGACTCAGCAGATGGAAAAGCTCTCAAGTGTCAATTTTTCATATGAGCTTTTCACACATATGATCAAGTCATCCCCTTTTCTACATCAAATAGAACGGACCAAGCTATTGATCTATCTCACTAAAAGATATTTTTCTCACTCTCACTGCTCTTCTTCAAAGTCTCCTCAGTTTTCAGCTGTTGTAGACTAGCAAACACCAGAGCTGGACATGTCCAGACTTACCGGTTCCAAGGGGAAGGCTTTCCACGTCCATTAAAATATCCTGTCTAATGGGTTTTCTCCTCTTTCTCTGTATTTTATTACCTACAAATGTTAATCACTCAAGATCCTGTATTTCTCTCCCAGTCATTGGGATAAAAAAAAAATTTACTGCAAGGGAACTAATAACCAGCTCCTGTGAGCTCCACTGCAAACACTCTAATAGGAGAATTTTCCTTAAACACTTCAGGTGTTACTTGCCTCATTTGTCCAGTATGTGCCATTATGCTTTTGCACAATTTTAGTTCCTAAATTAAATAGCATGCATTATTAAATCCAATATCTTGCAGAAGCCGATTATCAACAGCTTTTATCAAATGAAAAGGGAGAGATGAAATACAGCCTAATAATTATATGAGTGATCATAGTCCTCTTCAGACAACTGGGACTGAAAAATATTCTAGCAGACTTGCTGGATTTACTACAAATTAAGTTTCCAAAGCAAATCATACCAAAGCTGGTATGATTAAACAACATTATTTGCTCCATCTTAACACTAAAAATTACAGATTTGGGGGTAAAACCAACAAAAATTTAAAAAAAACCTGCAACAACTTTTGGACTGGGTGAATTTGGGTTATGGCACCAGTACCTACCTGGCAAAGCGATGCACTCCTGATTCCTAGGTTCCCACTGACAGTTTTGATCCATGGCACAGCTTTTACAACTCGTCTTTTTGTTACAGTAATAGGCAGGATTATCCTTAGGACAATTATCATAGAGAGTAACAGGAACCTAAAATAAATAGCACAGGTGAAGCTTTTACTGATATCCAACCCATGTGGGTTTATAACAGCCATGATTACAACACTAAATATCACAGTTCAGCTCTACAAAGCAATTTATATATCCAAAAGCTGTGGAACTGGGCACAGCCTGGACTGATTATCCAAGATATTCCCCCAAAACACCACCTGACGTGTTTTCCATACTAAAGCTTTTACAAGAGGGTTATTTTGTTTTTCCTAGGGCAAGCCCTATTGATATCAAACCCAAAATGTGATTAATGAATAATCATACCATGGTGAAACCTCTACCTCTTCCCCAGCCCACAGCCATCCTCCTAAATTCATTGGAAAACACCATGCAAAACCCTCGGATCAAACTGAAAAAATCCAAGCTTGTAGCACTTTTGAGCTACACGTGCACTGGGAATAACAAAACAGGGATCATAACACTGACAGATGAAAACATGTGGACATTTGCTATTCCAAGGGGTAAATTTAAACGAAGGAAGTGTTAAGAGCCATTACCTGTTCCTCTGTACAGTTGTTGTGTGCTGGGATACACTGGTCAGAACACCACTGACAGCTGTTTGTGTTGGCTGTGCAGCTGTAGCAGTCTGTAATCTGATCACATTTTTCATTGTCTACAACTATTAAAGAAAAAAACCTGCATGACCAAAAACAGGCATTTCCTAACAGAGCTCTAAGAACTTGATTATTTAAAGCAAAAGATACAACCAAATAGCAGTGCCTGTAGATTTTCTGTTAGCAGCTAAAATCAGGTACTTTCATGTGTTTGAACTGACAGAAAATTGCTTTTATTTACAGCAGCAATCATTTTTAGTGCCCAAGGAGCCCTAAAACACACCACCAGAAAATAATGCACCAAGACACGGAAGCACATGAATTAAGACACGCCAATGCCCAGGGAAATTATGCCAGAGGATATTCCATCAGGACAGTGGCCATCTCCCACCACAGGCCCATCTACCTGCAAGCCTGGCTTTCACATGGAGCATTTCCATGCAAAGCTTGAACTTTTCATTCATCTTTCCAATTATTTGCTGCCTGTTTTGTGAAAATTCATTGCACATTGAGAGCCCAGCAAGGCAATGTCCACTTACATCAATTTCTATTAAATAATTAAAGGCTGCTCATCTGTTACAGAATCAAGGGTTGTATAATCAATTTAGAGCAATGAACATATCAGGATAAAGTTGTTTAAAATTATCCTAAGGGGAAATACAGGAATCAGACCTTAAAACATTCATTCATTTTGTCTGCCTCTATACATAGAATCATAGAATCCCAGAATGGTTTGGGTTGGAAGGGACCTTAAAGATCATCTGGTTCCAACCCCCTACCAAAAAAATTCACTAACTTTTCCTAAAGCAGTAATCCTGCTCTCTTTTGAAGAGTACAGGAAAACTCCTCCAGATCCAGATGCCCTTCCTCGCCCCGTGGTGTTCATCAGCAAATTCTTGGCTCTCACAAGGTCAATTCTTGGAACAAACATTCACAGAATGATGGTCCAGGCCTGGTTCCTGGCTGGTGGCGCTTATTTGGGATAGGAAAGTTAAGTCCAAGAAGCAGGGTAGGAAGAAGATCTCATGAACAAGCTGCTTCAGGAGCAGGAGATAGAAACTTCTCCACATCTCCGTAACACTTGGCCAGAGGAAAGGCTCCCAGGACATGTGGAAGCACAACCACAGCCTCCCATCTAAAATCTGACCTTGTAATGGCATACAATTAACACGTGACAGAATTTGGAAAGAGAAAAAGACCCTGCACACCCTTCAGAAAAGGGAATAGAACGAATGTCACACATACCTGGCTTGGGAGGACAGTCTTCAAAGACCTTTTGCTGCTGCTCCACTGTTGCATTTTCCCAGGGGACACAGCGAGGAGGGCTGGGAGCCCACACGCATCTGATGCCAGGACCTGCCCGCAGGCAGGACGTCGCGTTGTCAAAAGCCTCGCATCTCTCAGGTGTGAACTTCAGGATGTCACTCAGGAGGAGGCTGTTGAAGCCTCCAAATACATACATGGTGCTGGACAACACAGAAGTAAAGAGAGAAAAACTTGCAGCTGTTTTCATGGACAGAGCACTGCTCCAGGTAAATGGGATTTAAGGTCTGAGGGAAGTGTTTTATTACATGCCAGCATATATAAATCCAAATAAATAGCTCTTGGTTAAGGGAGGCACTAAAGAAAAGGTCAGTCAAATTTCACTGTTTCAGAGAAGCCAGAGAGACTCAACACAGAGTCACAGCTATTCAAGGTCATCAACCAATCTTCCCCTTCAGCCAAAACTTTGGGGGCACCTGATCAACACGATTATACATAAAATGCTGCAAAAATGTGGGATCCTCCTGTAATCTGCAGTGGCAAGACAGGGAGGAAGGGTAAAAATTGGGGAGATGGTATCATAGCATTAAACCAGAGTTCAGAAACTGTGACAAAACAATTTGGTGCTGTCACTGTCTCTGCTCCTCTGTCAGAAAACCACACTTTGCATGGCTGGTAACAACTGCACAGAGTCATTGTGTCAACTAAAAACCCCAAACAACCCCCAAAACAAATAATATTTTGTAGGGGGACAGGTGGGGGATTTTAAACCTCCTTCAGTATCACAATTGCACCAGGCAAAACATCAAATTTTAGTAGTTACACAAAAACGTCACCCAAGAATTCTCTGTGCATCTGTGTTTGTCAATGCACCCTTAAAAATATGGTGAAGAAAGGTCATGGCAATTGAAAAGAGAAGTTTTGGTTGAATAATAAGTATTTTTAATATGACTTTCATTCTATTTTAGGACTCCTATGAAATGAATTTCTCAAACTTGGTTCCACTGATTCAGTAACAGCTGATTCAGTAACAGCTGTTCATCTGGAAGCAGGGATATCACTACAGTGTGTAAGGCTTAACAGCTGAAATCTCACCTACGATTTCACCCAAATACTGGACATCACGTGCCTGGGGAAGAGCAGCCCTATAGGATAAGGTGTGTAAAGTGAAACATGGACAAAATTAAAAAGAATGAGGGAAATTCAGATTTGGAAATAAATGTTGTCAGTGCAGCTAAGAAATAAATGTGAAATACATTGAAATGCACAATTGTGAAATAAATTAAAAATAGAAATATATATAAAAATAATGAAAAAAAATCAAATTATTGAAAAAACTAAGTGAGTTGAGACAGTTTAGCCCAGTGAGGAAGGGCTGATGGGAACAGGTGAATGAATACTGAAGACATGCAAGTGTGAAGATCCAAAAACTTTCAGAGATTCACAGAACAACAGAATGGTTTGGGTGGGAAGGAACCTTAAATGCCATCTCATTCCACCCCCTGCCATGGGCAGGGACACCTTCCACTAGACCGGGTTGCTCTAAACCCCATCCAATCTGGCCTTAGACACTTCCAGGGATGGGGCAGCCCAAACCTCCCTGGACAAGGAGGAGCCCCCTGGTCCAGAGCTACTGATCTCCCTGTGCACATGTATGGAGATATGGAACGTCTCTGCCCTTACCTGTTGTACAGCACAGCAGAGTGCCCAAACCTGTTCACATCGTGATGGAGACCCGGGCGAGGAAGGACAGACCATCGATCACAAGCTACGAGTGAAAGAAACTCATTTCAGAAATGTTTCTCTGGATAATGAACGAGAACACAGCACGTTTCTTCCTGAAAGATCCCAAAGGACTTGCGATCTTTCAATAAAGACGTTGAGCCCTGGAGCGTGCCCAGGGAAGGGAACGGAGCTGGGAAGGGGCTGGAGCCCCAGGAGCGGCTGAGGGAGTTGGGAAAGGGGCTCAGCCTGGAGCAAAGGAGGCTCAGGGGGGCCCTTGTGGCTCTGCACAAGTCCCTGACACGAGGGGGCAGCTGGGGCGGTCGGGCTCTGCTCCCAGGGAACAGGACAAGAAGAAGCTGCTTTTCCTCCTTTACTCGTAGAATTTTTCACCACATAACAAGTTCTGGTTTTATCTGTTTATACATTAATTATTTGCAGTTTTTCCCCAAACCAGTATCACTGAGAACAGAGGCTTATCTTTTTTTTACTTTTTCCATTGCCATTATGTTCCTACAGGGCAGATATCCATGTTTTTAAAAGTATTTTTCACTCATCATAGCTTAAGGATTTGTGGCTGTTTTTCTCTTTTAATACAATGTTAGATTTTTCCATCTTTTTCTATTAGCATAACATTTATAAGTTCTGCTTCATTTTTTACTTGGTTTCTCAGGTAATTTTTTCCTTTGGGCACCATGGGAGAAAAAACAAACTAAGAAACATCTAACCCGCTGAGCAAAGGAACAAAAGTAGGAAAAGTCAGTCCAATTCATAACACTTAAATTTCATAAAGGGAATGGATCGCCTTGAGGGCCAATATCCCAGAGGCACTTGGATGAAATTTATGCAATTAAGACAGAAAAGTCAATCTTCTGTAAAGATCTACAGAGCCCTCAAATACTCCTAAGATTCTTTAATACAACATAAAACCATTGTGTCATGGACTGACCCTCTGGAAAAGAAAAGCCCACAAATCAAACTAGTCCATGGATAAACTGAAAGGGAAAAGAAAAACAAAGTTTTAATTTTTTATGAAATTTAATTGGAGAATTGTTGGATAAAACAACAGATGTGGAACAATTTTGTTCAAGAGTGCTGATAAACAAAAGACAGAAGACACAGATTTAGTACTTTGATTAATTGTGATTTTGAAATTTATTTTTACATGTCATTTGCTCCATTTTCAAAGAATTTAACCTAGCCCAGCGTCACTCCTGAGCCAAGCATGACAGTTCCAATTTTTAATAGGAGACGTCAAACAATTGGACAGCAGTTTGCAATTTTTTAGTCATCAAGTTGTGTGTTATGTGAGGCCAAGAAACATGTTTTTCTAGATTAATAGAAGGCCTGGAATATTTTCCTTTCTAAGCTTCTTTCCCATCTTTAACCAGAGATGAAGTATCGAAAAAAACGAGTAATTCTGAGACTATGAAGAATCTTCTCCTTCCTGACTTAACCTAAAACTTACAGTGCCAGGATTTATTAAACGTACTGTTCAAACGTAACATCAGCTATGAAAACATCCAGCCTCTCGCTGTGTTTGTCATCAAAATCAAAATTTTGATGGGGTAAATAGAAGAGTTTTAGTTTCTCTTCTGTGGGGAGAAATGATCATCATAAAAATAGCACCTTTACATAAGTAGGAGGTAGAGGATTAAATCAAGCAGTTTTCCACCCAAAGCTGCTGCAGAGCAGGAAACTTTCTGATGAAGGCCAGAGAGACCAATTTTGGGGATAGGAAGAGCTAATTGGCCCATTCAGTGCACAGAAAACTGGGGAACTACTGTGAGACAACTCTGCCCAAGTGCTCACCCAACCCAAATGCCAACAATCCAAAGGCTTGTCCTGAGAATCAACAAGAATAGCACATGCACACAGCTGGATTGTTATGCTGAAGCCTTCCCAAACTAGGCAGTACCTGGACAATCTGGACTGAAAATGCCCCAAGCCGGTCAAGTAGAAGATAAGAAGCATTCAAGAACGTTTATTGCTCGCCCCCAGCACACATCTCAGTGCAAGCTGTTAGCATTGCCCCACACAGAAAAAAGATTTTATGTCCTCACAATACTCAGTGCACGTGCTCTAACTACTTGGAAATTTGAGGAGGGAAAACCAGAAAAATTTGATGATATAAATAAAATTAGTTACTGCTAAAATAAGTTTTAATGGCAAAGATTAAGGAGAAGACCTGGGTTTGAAGCATTTGTTTCAGATGGGGTTTAATTCCACTTCTCTCCAGTCTTCCAACCATCACTATGATCATTAATCAATCATGATCGCTAATCAACGAGATGTAAAAAATGAGCAAACCAGCCAGACAGCATACTATAAAAGTAGGGAATAAAGACAATTATTAAGCCTCTCCACTGAAGGCCCTCGGTATCAATTGACCTTGCTTGGTTTTCTCCTGGGTAACTTGTGCCTTGGGAACATCAAGGGATAGATAACAGGGGGGTTATATGGGCTTATTCCCATGGAGACCAACGTGAGCATGACCAGGGTAATTGATTACTGCAGGGACCATGCACAAAGAACTACTGAAAAGGTGTTTCTGCTGTGACACAAACGATGCGCCACCACCATAATTTATTCCTAGTCACATGGGATAAGGAAAATCATGCACAATGGGTCCTGCAATGAAGAGAACAGAAGAAGTGGTCTTATTTCTGAAAAAAAGAGCTGCTCTTTTCAGGATGAGAGTCTCTTCTCTAAGGAATGAGGGGACTCAAGACCACCTCTCACCCATCATATGAAGTAAAATCAATGTAAGCTCCCCATGTCCCCACGGTGAGTATCTGGTAAGAACAGGGGATGTTGACATCGCCACTCATGTCGTGTAACATGAACCTGCCTGTTACCTAAAGTGAATCAAAATGAACATGATTATTGGCATATTTTGTCAAATTAATGCAATTTGTGTTTTACACCTAACAGAGAGTTCAATAGGTCAGGGCAGATAGCAGAATGCAGAAAGAAAAATCTATCACTATTGCTACCAAAGTCTAAAAAATCAAACTGTTCATGACTGCCACAGAATGACAAAATACTCTGGGCTGGATAGCACCTTTAAAGACAATCTCATTTCAGCTCTGTGCCATGGGCAGGGACACCTTCCACTAGACCAGGCTGCTCCAAGCCCCATCCAACTTGGTCAAATACCTCATTTTAATTCTTCAATTAAAAAAAAAATCAAAAATAAAGCCAGCTAGGAGCACACAAGAATTCCAGAGGGATGTGACTAGAAATCACAGGAGGCAGAATGGAATGATTGCTGTAACAGAGAGCGAAATGGCACAAGGATACCAAACCCTGATGATCCAAGTATTCACTTGCATTTACTTCTCACAAACCAGGAGTGAGAGCTCAGTGGATAGTCACTTCGAGATTTCAGATTTACATTATTATTTCAGGGAACCAACATTTAGGGCATTCTGAGAGCAAAAGGCGAATGTCAGAGTACGGAATGGCATTTTTCCCCAGTGTGAATTATCTGGGTGTGTATGTACCTTCTTTTATGTAATTTCATTTCTTCTTTCCTTGTTCTTCTTAAACTCAGTGTCTCTGGAATCCCAATCTACAAATAAATGCTGCCCTCTCCTGGCTATTGAAACTCAGCAAATCCAACCTAACAATTTGGCTTTACTATTGAATAAAGCAGTTAAAACAAGAGCGTGCACTATACAGGTTGAGTTTCAGCAGCATTCAGTGTTTATAACTGTCCTAAGAACCTGAATTTTTGATCAATCATAGATTAAAACACACTCAAAACATCAGGAGAGATTTATGGCTGAGATAGCAGGACAGGAAACAGCCTCAAGTTGTGCCAGGGAAGATGCAGATTAGATACTAGGAAATATTTTTTGATGCAAACGGTTGCAAAACACTGGAATAAGCTGCCTAGGGCAGTGATGGAGTCACCATCTCTGGAAGCGTTCAAAAAGCGTGTGGATGTGGCACTTGAGGACATGGTTTAGTGGCACTGGGTTGCCAGTTGGATTTGGTGATCTTAAAGGTTTTTTCCAACCTTAATGATTCCATAATTTTATGATTCTGTAACAATATGCAGTTTAAAACCTCATTTTTAATGCCCAAGGTTGTGTATAAACTGTTGACACAGGAACTGCTGCTGTCTGTAACTGGAAATCACTGCACCTCATTTGCTTGGAATTCTGTAGCAAGCTAATGAGCCTCTCCTGACTGCACATCCCTGTGTCCAGCACCATTCGGGATAATACACCCAGCATGTAAACCAGTCATTCAGAAGGCAAACTGAAGACAGCTCCCTTGGAATAGCCAAGTATTTGGGGGATTGTTATTATTTCTGCAAGAACTTACCAATATCATAGGCCATAAAATCCGACGAAAAGCACTTGGCTCCGTGGCTCATGGAGGTGTCATTGTGAGTGTTTCCTCCAAACACCAGCATGGTCCCACTCACTATCACAGCTGTGTGCAAGTAGCGGAAAAATCGGCTGTCTTTCAGAATAGTCCTTCAGAAATAAAAATATATGTATTAATGAGACTGGTAAGTACCTGGCAAAGACAAAACACTCCATAAATCCAAGCTGAAGAACATTTTGAGGGTGCAGGGAGGAGAGTAATAGTATCTAACTACTTTTCCTAATGAGGTGCTTAACAATTACATTCACACTGTTCAATTCCTCCCATAATTTCTTTCTCATCTTTCCATTTGCTTTGCCACTTTATAGGAGAAATATATCTATGAGAGCCTCTTTCCAAAGCTATGGATCTTCAAATCATCAATTCTTTCCCTAGGGATTCTCAAGTTTTCACATTAACTTGGCTTTTAAGCATAGTCAGCCTGGGAAGACTCCAATATTTTATAGTAACTCTGCTTTTATACTAACCCAAAGAATTCTTTCACGCTGGGCAGCAACTGTTGCTCAAAACTAAAAATTCTGTTTTAAGGAAATCTATACAGCTCCCAAAAATGGAGCCCTGCAGCTTAATACCTGCACAACACGCTGGCTCATCGGTAACTAAATCATGGGAAGCACTAATCAAACTCATCACTGATCTCAACTTTAATCAGAAGGATTGATGACACTGAACACAAAGGGTCATCTTTTGGAGGATTTTCCTACTCTTCTGAGAGGATTTGTGTTTAAGGAGGGGATTCTGCCCCTCTGCCCTGCTCGGGTGAGAGCCCACCTGCAGAGCTGCCCCAGCCCTGGGGCCAACAGCAGCAGGACGTGGAGCTGCTGGAGAGAGCCCAGAGGAGGCCCCGGAGCTGCTCCAGGGCTGGAGCCTCTCTGCTCTGGAGCCAGGCTGGGAGAGCTGGGAATGTTCCCCTGGAGAAGGGAAGGCTCCAGGGAGAGCTCAGAGCCCCTGGCAGGGCCTAAAGGGGCTCCAGGAGAGCTGGAGAGGGACTGGGGACAAGGCACGGAGGGACAGGACAAAGGGGAATGGCGTCCCACTGCCAGAGGGCAGGGATGGATGGGATATTGGGAAGGAATTGTTCCCTGTGCGGGTGGGGAGGGGCTGGCACAGGGTGCCCAGAGCAGCTGTGGCTGCCCCTGGATCCCTGGAAGTGTCCAAGGCCAGGCTGGATGGGACTTGGAGCAACCTGGGACAGTGGGAGGTGTCCCTGCCCATGGCCGGGGGGGGAACAGGGTGAGGTTTAAGGTGCCTTCCACTAAGGGACACGAAGTTGAGTGTGTGGTCAACACGCCAGAGGGACCAAATTCGATCCAGAGGGACCCGGAGGAGCTCAAGAAGAGGGCCCATGGGAAGCTCATGGGATTTAACAAGGAAGAGAGGGCCTAAATCACTGAAGAATAAAACAAAGAATCAATGACACAAAAAAAAGGCAGAGATAGAGATGAATAGGCAGTCCTACACTCTCCACTTGTTCAACAGGGCTTGCCAGACTGACAAAATAAATGTGACAAAAGAAAATTGGTGCTGCAGGAGTTTGGAAGAACATTGTCACATTTGTTAAGTTTCTGCCTACTCAGCCAGATTTGTCCACTCCATGGCTGCAGTGGAAGATCAAATTAACCTAGAGAGGAAGTGGGGTTATTTCTGTATGTACAACTGAGCAGGAAGGAGAGGGGTTGGAAATTAGTCACTCATTACCTTGCTCATCAGTACAGACTCACAAACAGATGTTGCAGAAACACAAGCTATTTTAACACTCAGTAAGAGATATAGTGACTCAGTTTTACATGTGTTAACCCAAAAGAGAGTCTCCTTTTTGTCAGGAGCCTTTAGAAGCAATGTTAAGAAAAACACAGAATTAAGGAAAATGTATTTCACTTCTGTTGCTCCAAGTTGTGAAATGTGACTACAGCTTTTTAAAAAAACTCACCTTTGGGCAGAAACAAATCACAGAAGATTTCAGCTTAAGAAATGAACATTTCAAGCAGTTACAGAGCCAGAAGAAAATGGGGTTATAACAGAAATTCTTTTACAGTCTTAACTGCAGAATGGATTATCACTCACTTGACTGCAGTAACTGCACTCATATGCACATGGTGTACGGCTAGCAAGAAAAAAACATCAAATATTTTTCTTTTCAGCTTGAATCAAACAACAGATTAAAATGGATTTCTTGGCTTGTTCACAGCCTTGATTATATCGATTATATGATTGTCTATTCATATAGGGACACAAAAACAAGAGCACAGCATCTATCCTGAATTCAGGTAGATATAAACCACTGTACCCTTATCAAATAGCCATCCTCTTGTTCACTACAAACAAAACTGACAGGGTAGTAAACAGGAACTAGACAGAAGAAGAACCACTTACCACATACGGGAATCAACTTCATATTTGTACAAATCATCTGCCAGCCTGTACTTGTTGGCACTGAATGCTTTGTAACCTCCATGGATATAGACTGATCTTGTATTTGGGTCATAAACACTGCTGTGACCATATCCTCCTTGCACCAAAGCTCCACTTGTCTGTAAGATGCTCCAGGTATTTGTCACTGAAAAATATGAGTGACAAAACATGGTTAACTCTGTCCATTAGTAACTCATCAACAACATCGTGAAAAAAAATGGGATTCCCCTGACTCAGATCTAGACACTGTCTCTATCGCTTCACATCCAAAAATACTCTTCTTCAAGAAGTTTGTTGTCAAGAAGCGTTGCCAGGTATTTTTAATAGAGCAGAAATAGCTCTTCCACAGTCATTTACTACATTTTGCAGACAGTAGTAAAGTAAATGAGAAATAAAAGGTAGACAAATATTAGATTGCATTTCAATGACATGAAAATGCCAGCACTGTGACTTGATTTGGAATGGGGCTCAAGAGCACTTTTACTTTTTATATATATATAAATATATATATAAAGCCAGACAGCACTGAAGCCAAGTCTGACTGTGAAGAACACTGCAGTTAAAAACTAATATGTGATTCATGATCCTGTATCTCACTCACTAAAATAACATTGGTCTGAAGCATTTTAGACATATTATAATGGCAACTGAAATAAAAATACCACATTACACACCAAATCTCTGTAGTAAGTGCTGAATGAAACCCTAGCTTCCCAACTCCAGGCCAGAGCAGGCACACAAAAGGCAAAGGAATTGAATAGCCTGCAAGATCACATATGGCAAAAACAATTCACTGCCCTACACGCCCTGGTTCTCTCTGGATTTCTCCTAGAGGAAGAAATCTCGCTCCCATGGACACCAGAGAATCGGGCTCCAGTAGGTCCTCTGGATCAGCATGACTGGAGAACAAGGATAACAGGTCCAAAGTGCAGACAGGGCCACTATTTCTGAGAATAACCAGCACATTCTGTTGTGAACTTCCTGTGCTTAACTACGATCTCTACATGGTCCATGGAGCTAGGAACGTGCCTCCATTTCTGAGTTAGGCAGAAGTTCGGTTTACCTGGAAAGTTTCCTGTGCTTCTCCACTGATGATACTAGAAATCTCTGGATCCTAAAATCAGAGCCTGGACTATTCCAGGATATGGGGGTCAGATCCTTTCAGGGATATGGGAATCCAGAAATTCAGCACCTGTTTCCCTAAGCATCTGCTGCTGCGGACGTTGGTATCAGTTAAGCACGTATTTGGTCTGAATTCTTATAGCCATTACTACAATTCCAGAATTAAAAAATAATTTCAGAAGTGTTTGTTTTGTCAGAGGGAGAGAGGAAAATTAATCTAAATTGTCCCACAGTTGTCCTGCTTAGTCTCTCAATTACAGCTTTATGTCTTTGGGATCTAACACTGTGTATTAAATTAAAGCTGGAGGCACGTGGCTGCCTGCTCACTGGGTTATACAAATATGTAATGTTCAACTTCTTGTAAATACAAACAGGAGGAGGAGAACACATTTGCCTGTGTTTTGCTATCTGAACATGAGTCATTCAAATAACTTTCAAACCAACTCTTACGCTTGAAGTGACTGGCAGGAGGGCCCCACTCACACTCACCAAGGTTGTACTCCTGGACATTGCTGATGTACCCATAGAGAGGACAGTGCCCAAACAGGACGAGCATGACGGTGCTGTTGTCCTGCAGAGTGACGATGTGAGCCGAGTGTCCAACCACAGCATACTGCTCCTTGGCCTTCGGAGTCACCGGGGCCCAGCTCTGGTTGGAAATGTGGAACACCCACAGCTGGCTGCTCACATTCCCCGTCGCATCTATCTTACCACCATACATGTAGATATTATCCTGAAAGAAGTCAGATACAATAAGGCCAAGGAGTTTAGCATTTAGGAAACAGCTATTTGGTAAGGAATGAAGCTACTGGTCTGCAGTTACTTAATAAAATCCCCTGGAGAGGAGCTGTGGACAAGGGCCTGGAGTGACAGAACAAGGGGGAATGGCTTCACACTGACTGAGGGCAGGGAGAAATGGGATATTGGGAAGAAATTCTTCCCTGTGAGGGTGGTGAGGCCCTGGCACAGGTTGCCCAGAGAAGCTGTGACTGCCCCATCCCTGGGAGTGTTCAAGGCCAGACTGGACAGGGCTTGGAGCGCCCTGGTCTAGTGGAAGGTGTCTCTGCCCATGGCAGGGGGTTGGGACTAGATGATCTTTAAGATCCCTTCCAACCCAAACCATTTTGTGATTCCATGATGAATTTTCATCCTTTGAGGTTCTTCAAGTGCTCTGTCTGTGAATGGCGGTGTGTGGAGTTTTTCAAGTATTTATAATTAAGTTTTGTACAGGCCTGCCCTGTTTGAGCTAAATAACATTCCAAAACTCAAAGGTCAATAATGGCTCAGCTCATTTCCTTTCCAAAGACTTTGCCATCCTGTTCTCACATGGCCTTCACTCACAGCAAGGCACACAGGTGAGAAAGGAGGTAAAAACAGTCAAATCCGCTTGCTGTGTCAGATGCTGGAAAATCAGATTCACAAGTTTACTTGCAGAGCAAGAAACAAAAATCCCTAAATCCTCAGCTCTGCTTTGGTGTCTTGGACAACAAAGTTCATAAAAATATTCACGTGATCTATGTAAAAGGCAGCTGGAGAACCAGCTGAACTCCAGCAAACTCAGCCTCAGGCATGTCTTGTCAGCATAGACAACAAGAAGGAAATAATGGACTCACTGACCTGAGTCATCCTTAAAATCTCTGGAAAAAGGGCAAAGAAGGAACACACAGGCAGAAGCACTACAGACTTCCTAGGATATTCCTAGGATATCCACCCAAGGATTCCCTAGAGCACAAGTATATAGCCTGGGCTAAGCAAGCCTCTGAATGAGGAACACTTCTCCCAAAGCAAGACTGATCTGGGATAACGGGTGGGAAGCAGGAGAGAAGAAGGGGAAATCAGCTGGGAAGTGAGTCTGGAACACTGAACTTACCTTGTGTAATGCCAACGAATGACCATATCTCATCTCTACTGAGTTCACAGACTTGTTCAGTGGAAGCCACTCTTCAGAAATAAGATCATACCTGTATAATAAAAATGGAATTATTTTCCAAGGAATAGGTATTAAAGCTGAGAATATGATTGCTTGTCCTTTCTAAGATTTGAGGAAAATTATTTACCAATATAATACATTAGATATAAGTATTTACTAAAATAATAAATCCTGCCATGATTTCAGCATGCCTAAAGCTCACACAAACTACTTACGGGTTAAAAAATCCAGATGAGCCTGCTCTGTTACTCAGCATCCACATATTGATTTCCTTTGCCCTGTTTTCTTTTCCATACAAACCCAAGAGCTAATGCATTGCCTATTAAGCTGTGACAACCTACACCACATCTCCCTCAAAACAGTAGGAAAACTTTACACTAAACTTAGGTAATTTCCAACTACTTGATTAAAAAAGCTCTGCCAGTGCTTAAAAAGCCCTTTTTAATTATGTCTTTGCCATTCATGCTTGAAATAACATAAGCCCTCTGCCCTGAAAATGGCTTGTGGCTTTTTCTTTAAAATAATGCACTATATTTGCCAGGCTTGGAGCCTTGTGAGATAAAATCATCTCTGAGAAAGCATTCAACAAAGCCATAGGGTATCCTATTAAAAAACGAGATGTGACTTAGGAGGAGTAAATTGTGGATGCATCTAGCAACTGTACTACATTTAAATGCGCGTTTTCAGCTCTTCTTCCCCTATAAAAACTATTACCTCCGGATGTGAGTGCAGAATACACAGCTCTCACTTAGGTCCATCAAAGTGAGGTATGTGAGTATCCCTGGAAAAAAATCCAGCTTTTGCCTAGATCTGCCCAAATACAATACAAAAGCTGGGTTTTTTTTAAAATGCAGTATTTCCATGAAGTACACAATTATTACTTCATATTTTAGTTACTGTTAGATCTCCTCTAACAATTGCATAAATGTCCTCATCCTAATGCCACTCCCTGTTTGGTATCCCATCCACTATGGGTAACCATCCAGAGTAATCAGTACGTGTTAATTACGGAGCCCAAAACTCTGAAGTCACACAGACACGACACAGGGAAGGACTAAGAACACTGAAGCAAAACTACCCTCCTTGAATATGAGGCCAGGTGTAATTTAGGAGCTGGCCCAGAAACATATAGAGAATAGTTAAATGCTGTCAAGACACAGATTAATCAAAAACTCACTGAACATCAGGAACCTTACGCTTTTCTTTTCCAAAATTAGTACCCCTTAGCAAGATTTTCCCCCATCTCATGATGGGGGAAACGAATGAGCCTCAAAACACGAGCCTGAGTTTTTATTACGGTTGTTTTCCCTTGGAGATGAAGCATAGACAAAAGCAAAGCACATCAGGTGGCATTTCCTAAAAATAACTCTCAAATCTAAGTTCCTCTCTTTAGTTTTTATCATCTGGGTGTATACTCACGCTAAAACCTTCTGAGAGTCAGAATGATTGAAGACATAGCCTCCAACAATCCACATTTTATTGTCATGGATGACGGTTTTGTGAGATGCTCTAGGAAGTTTTGGAAGAGAGTATTCCTCCCGGGTCCAAAACGACTGGTTTGCAGGATGAGGAATTGAACAGCCAGGACCTGGGAAAAGAAGGTTTAAAAACTGTTTTTTTCCAAAGCCTGAATTTCAGCTGGAGGTTAATCTCCTGCCAGCACTGTTGCTGGTCGCATTTAATATGAGACTAATTCTTACATACAGTAGGTCTTTGCAAAGGAAAAATGTATGTTCAGCCCAAATCATTGCCAAGTTGGACATGGCTGATTAGCTCAGTTGGACATGAGAACAAGGCATTTTACATGTTCAAACAGGTCAGCTATGACAACCTGGCTCAAATTTGCTTTAGGTGCATAGGAATGAGGTTTGAAGTGATGCCTGCATACCACAGGTTGGTTCTGCTTTGGATGGTGACAAAGTTGCTTTTAAAAGCAATTGCAAGAAAACACAGAATCACAGACTGGGTTGGGTTGGAAGGATTCCCTTCCAACCCCTGCCATGGGCAGGGAAACTTTCCACTAGACCAGGTTGCTCCAAGCCCCTCCAACCTGGCCTTGGACACTTCCAGGGATGGGGCAGCCACAGCTTCTCTGGGCAACCTGTGCCAGGGCCTCCCTCCCCTCACTGTAAAAAAACTTCTTCCTTACATCTAATCTAAAACAACCCAGTTTCAATTTAAAGTCATTCCCCTTTCTCCTGGCACTCTGGGCCCTTGTCCAAAGTCCCTCTCCAGCTCTCCTGGAGCCCCTTTAGGCCCCGCAAGGGGCTCTGAGCTCTCCCTGGAGCCTTCTCTTCTCCAGGTGAATACCCCCAGCTCTCCCAGCCTATCTCCAGAGCTGAGGGGCTCCAGCCCTTGGGAGTCTTTTTGTGGCCTCCTCTCCAGCATATCCATCCTTCCAAATGAAGTGTGATCTTTTAAATTTAAAAAGCAGATACTCTGTTCCTAGTCAAAATGCTAATATTTGTCATGGAGAACATTCCCACGTACTCCCAATTAAACTTCCAGTTCCATACACAGAAAATGCATCCCAGAAGTTCTCTACGCCCACCAGGACACTCACCTTGCCAACCTGCAGAGCACAAACACGCTTTAGAGTCATTGAAGTTGCACTGGCCTCTCTCAGGTGCCCCGCAATCCTCTGTGCAGTAGGGAATGTCACAAGCTTCTCCCTTCCAGTACGCGGCACACTCACACTGCAGAGCGCTGGTGCTACTGTTGAGCTTGCACTCCCCTCGGCTGGAGCAGTTGTTGGGACACATATTGAAACTGGGGACAGAGCAGTTTGTCAGGAAGGAAGGAGATCCCCAAGACTTATTTACAGAGGCAAGAGTGATGCTGAACAAAGTTAATACAAATCATTACAAACCAAGAGACAGTCATCCGGCACCTGGTGTGATGGACCTGCAGAGATTTGTACTCTATTCCTGCAGAACTGCTTCATTTCACAAGTTAAACTCTCAGCTCCTCTGAGAAAATTATCAATATGATTTTCAGCCATTTGTAAGGCAAATGACTTGCCTTAAAACACCCAACAGTAAGGGAGGAATTTAATCAGAGTATAAGGCTGCTGTGGTGTCTGTGCAATTTATACTTAAACTGCTCACAGTTAGGTGCTATTCTGGGATCTGCTTACCAAGAGAACACACTGGAGATGAAACCTAAGCCAAAGGCGCGCCTGCTTTGAATAATTTCTGATTTTATAACATCTGCAATGTAGCTGAGGCAAAAGCAGATACATCCCTGGTAAAGGTCCAAATTTTGAGATCATAAGAATTTCCAGACTCCAGCTTTTGCTGGTGTATCAACCAGTATAATTCACAGATGGCGATTACTACCCATTATTCTCACTGTCACTGGCTCCAAGACATAATTTCACAAGTGTTTGTTGAGTACCTACACTCAGCAGCAACTATGAAGACAGTCAAAAGAAACAAGTGTACCATTTAATCTACTTGCTGAAAAAATGTTACGAGGAAACCTAAGAACCAGAACGCAAAACAGCACTTGAAAATTGTTTGAAATTATGAAGAAAGCGAAGAATTAAAAGAATATTGTTCTTGAAGAGAGTATTTTATTGCAATGGTGCAAACCCAACAGCTGGCAGCAGATGGAGTCCTGGTTTATGCGATCAGCCAGACTTGGAAAATGCTGCTGCTTCAGCTCCTCTGATCCAAGTAACTTTGCAAAGGTTCCTCATCTTCTTCTGGAGCTTTCAAGGGGTTCTGGATGCCCCCTATTTTTCAAAGAATTCACTATTATGTGGATTATTAAGCACATATTTATGTTCTCACTAAGGATGAAAGCACTGAGACTTGATATTCAAAAACTAAGCTCCTCATTTTAACAGAAACATTTAAACAGAAACAGAAATTTTTGCAATGCCCATGCTGGGACTGTTTTTCCAGCTGTTTTTTCTGAAAGAGATGAGACCTTCTGCAGGTTACTCCCAAATTAAATCTCCCAGGGTGGCACCAACATAACTTGCATCTGTAGGAGCAAAAAATTTCAAAGCTCACGATCCTTACAGAAGCAAAAGCTTCCATCTCTGTGAGTATGTCAACACATTTAGTTCAAGACAAAACGTTTCTAAAAGCAGCTGACGAATTAGGGAGCACACCAGAATTACTTTTAAAAAGCTCATCAGTGAGGACTAAATACATGTCAGTGAACAGAAAGCACTCATCTCTTTAGAATACGAACGAAAGAATATAAAACCATTCCAGAATAAAAAGAAGCCAGATTAAGGGATTCAGTCCAGGGATTGAATAAGAAAGAACATTGCAAGGATGAGGATCTTCAAGAGCAGGTACAGCCCAGTGTCTCAAGTGAAAAGTGTGTTTGTAAAGAAGTATCTCTGCAGAACACTCAAGAGCACAGATATGCACAAAATATATTAGTTCTTGTTGATTAGATACAATCAAACTGATCCAATAACATAACATAAATAATACGATGCCTTTTGGAACAAACATTTGTCCACACTGACAACTGGCAAGTTATAACATTGAGCACATGCCACTTATTAGCTGTTGCAAGGGTATAACAAAGATAAAAATCAAATTTCAGGTGTCTGCTCATAATTACACACTTCAACGGCAATTGCTTATTTCAAGATAAAAGTGAGAAAAGGGGAAACCTCCTTTTGCTCAACTTGCAGCATCACTGTGGAGTGGAGCCACTTACTTATAGGTGATGTTAAACCCTGTGAGATTATAGGCAGCATCACTGAAAAAATGTAGAAGAGCATATCCAGAAGTAGCTACAACTTCGGGTACTGTTTCATTGCTGTCTTTCTCAGGAACAATAAGACCACTGGAAAAGCAAAAGAACAATATTAGAAATAAAAGGGATCAAAGCAACAAGAGTAAATGCACCAGTACTAATAAAATAATTGAAACTCAATGTATTTCCATCATTTGAAGTATAATGAATTTGTGGAATCGTAAATAAAAGTGTATCAAAAGTATTTAACCTGAGAAAACCTGAAGCTATCTAGAATGTTAGTTATCCTTATCAAAAACCTTTCCCTCCCTTGTTACTCAGCAATGAATTAAGCAGGTCCCATTCATAAAACAAGGTGGCATGTTTGGAAACAGAAATTAATGTGTCACAAAAAAATAAAATCTGTATTATGAAGTCAAACTAAAGGTCTGCTGAGTCCAGATCTCCTCCTGACTGAGCTACAAAAATGATTGGGAAAAGCTGTGACAAATCAAGCGAGTACAGAGCATTTTGGTGGTGTGTAATCCAGCTTCCAGACACCCAGTTCAGATGCTTAGACCTGGAGAATGCACCCAAGTCAGCACAGCCAAATAAACCATTCATCCATGCTTCTATCCAATTCCTTTCTTAATCATTTATATCCTTTTCACCTGAAAAAATCTGCAGCAGTAAGGTTAACAATTTAACTCCACAACAGCAGAGAAAGGATTATTCTACTCATTTTTGACTTGCTGCCTCTTGGGTTCCTTTTCTATGAGAAATATGAACAGTCAGTCATAGAATTGCAGACTGGTTTGCATTAGAAGCTTAAACCACAGACTTAAAGCTCATCTCATTCCACTCACTGCCATGGGCAGGGAAACCTTCCACTGTCCCAGGTTGCTCCAAGTCCCATCCAGTCTGTCCTTGGACACCTCCAGGGATCCAGCGGCAGCCACAGCTGCTCTGGGCACCCTGTGCCAGCCCCTCCCCACCCGCACAGGGAACAATTCCTTCCCAATATCCCATCCATCCCTGCCCTCTGGCAGTGGGAAGCCATTCCCTGGGTCCTGTCCCTCCAGGCCTTGTCCCCAGTCCCTCTCCAGCTCTCCTGGAGCCCCTTTAGGCCCTGCCAGGGGCTCTGAGCTCTCCCTGGAGCCTTCCCTTCTCCAGGGGAACATTCCCAGCTCTCCCAGCCTGGCTCCAGAGCAGAGGGGCTCCAGCCCTGGAGCAGCTCTGGGGCCTCCTCTGGGCTCTCTCCAGCAGCTCCACGTCCTGCTGCTGTTGGCCCCAGGGCTGGGGCAGCTCTGCAGGTGAGGTCTCACCTGACTGGAACAGGGGGGCAGAATCCCCCTCCCCTGCTGCCCATGCTGGGATCAGCCCAGGGCACAGGGGGTGTTCTCGGTCCCAGCTCATGAGGCCATGAGCACGTCCAGTCTCTTACCCACCAGCATCGCAAATCCTTCTCCCCAGGGCTGCTCTCAATCTCCCCCAGTCTGTTCTGATACTCAGGACTGCTCCAATCTGATGCAGGACCTTGCACTTGACCTTGTTGAACCTCGTAAGGTTCCTATAGTGCCGTTCCTTGGGCCTGTCCAGGTCCCTCTGGATGCCATTCTCATCCCTCAGGCATGTCAACTGCACCACATCTTCCTGTCATCCCTTCTTTTTTAAGCTCCACCTGACTCATCACATCCACGTTTGTTGTCTTTTCTATCCTAGCAGTCTGTCACACTCCCAACTCCCACCTCATTCTTTGCTTCACACTTCTGGATGCCTTTGGATGTTTCTCTCACCCTTCCAGGTTCTCTGAGATCCTCGAGCCTTTTTGTTTTCCAGGACTGGCAGAGAGAAGCAAAAATGGTGGGCAAGACTATCTACAGTATTCCAGACTGGACACACTACTGATTTATACAAGGGTTTGTCAAAATAGTTGGAGTAAACTGACAAGGAGACTAAATGAGCTTTGAAAAAAATAACTACTACCTATTTACCTACTGCACTAAATACTTTGTATCTGAAAGGGAATGTTTACTCTTCATTTAACAGAAGCCTGACATTAACAAAATGATAAAGTTAATTCCTCCCTCATACAAAAGGCATCAAAGTGGGCACAAATTCAAAGTCCATTGAATTTATATTTTTAAAAGCCTTTATCCGTGCACAGCACATTGTCTACCACCCCCTATTCACAGTCAGCTGCTGTTTTCCTGTACAGATCTGTCTTTCCCCAGCCTCACTTCCAGTTTCAAAGGCAAAGTTGAAGGTTTGTGTCAAGCAGAGACTTCAAGTTGCAGAGCGGAGTGTGTTGGGCAGGGAACCAGAGGCAGCTCCAGCCGCTTTCCTGGGAAAACAGCCGAGCCTTGTCCCATGCCCTGCGACTCCTGAGTATCCAAGGCCACCATCAACTAAAAAGCAACAACGAAAAGAATTGCCCCCCCAAAATGAACTTACTTTTCCTCTTTTCACATCTATTTAGAATAGAAAGCAAATGCAGTTGAAGACAGTTTCCTAGGACAGAGTAAAGTATCCACCCAAGGAAATCACTCCCAGCTATCCACAGAATCCGTTAATACTGCCTGGAAAGCACTTTTTTGTGACCTGAATTTTTCTGTCCCCACGATACAATACAATGGTGTGCTCCAAGAATAGAACAGACACCCAGCGATCCTTTTTGCTACAGATTTTGGGGTATTTGCACGAAAACCAGCAGATGAACAAGCTACCTACAGCGGGATCACACTTCAAACTGCACAGCAGCCCTTCCTCCACAACAAATCTTATGGTGGACAAAAAGATATCCTTCATTTTACCAACATGCCATAAAATCACTAGAACCTGATCCCAAGTTTTGGCTAAACAACTCCAACACATCTGCTGATACGCAGTTCAATAAATATTTCCTTATGAGAAGGCAAGATTTCTCCCCGCTGCTCATTTGCTTCTCAAAGATATGGGATTAAAAGGCAAAATTAATTCTATTTTCCTCTCCCTGGAAGAGGTGCCTTGTTTCATTCTCAACATTTGAGACTTCCGAAGTTTATCTCTCCCAAAAGACCATCTCCCACAAAAGCAAAGAACAAAAAGCCTAGCAAACTTCTCGTTTGGTTCATAATATTCCTTTGTAATGGAAACTGTAGGACAGTACATCTCCACCACAGGAAAACAGACATTTGAAAATAATTCGGGTAAGGAAAACTGCAGCTCAGGAACAAGAAAAAAATTTCTTTGTTCTGGTTTCTTCTTCAGCACTTATCACTGATATTACAGGGCAAAATAGGTGGAAGGCAAGACAAAAATTCCCTTCAATAATCTTTCCTAATAAAAGGACTATCACTAGACAATTCTTTGTTTTCTCACAGAAATCTCAGATTTGGGATTTGTTTGACAAGAACACAGGTACCTCCATAATGATGCTTGCATCCTACTTTCTCCCTTATTTCCATCTTTTTCTGGTGATTAATGTGAAAATAACTAAAGAGGATGTTATCCTACCTACACCAATTCAAAACAGCCTAAGGAAATTTACTCATAGAATGGTCTGGGTTGGAAGGCACCTTAAAGGTCTCTAGTCAAATGCCCCTGCCATGGGGCAGCCTGCCCTTCCACTAGGCCAGGTTGCTCCAAGTCCCATCCAGCCTGGCCTTGAACATTTCCAGGGATGGGGCATTTTAATTTCTTTCAGAGAAAGCCATGAAGAGAACACAGCACAGTGGCAACGATCAGACCCCTGAATGGCTGAACCTCGAAAACAGTGAATAAATCAGCCTGCTCCCAGCATCATATGGAATAAACAGAAGCACAAACAGAATTTACATCTGCCATGAAAAAGAATCCAATACACAGAATCAGAATGATAAAGGATTATGCAAAACTTCCTTTAAATTATGATCCAGAATCTCTGAGCAACTCAACTCCGGCCAAGATCAGCATGTTTCACAACATGCCACTTTTATTTCCTTTCATAAGGTTTCAAAACATTTTGCAACCATCTCTACTCCAAAGCAAATAAACACTCCTACTCAGCTCAGCTGCCCAGTGACACCCAGGGAAAGGCAAACTTCTGCTTTGCACTGAAATAACATCTATTTTCTGTAAGCTGGATTTGTGAAGTCAGTGGCAGAAAGTAAAACAGTATCACAGAATCAGTGAAACATAGAATGGCCTGGGTTGGAAGAAACTTTAAAGATCATCTTGTTCCACCCCCCTGCCGTGGGCAGGGACACCTTCCACCATCCCAGGCTGCTCCGAGCCCCATCCAACCTGGACATGGACACTTCCAAGGATCCAGGGGCAGCCACAGCTTCGCAAGGCAACCTGCGCCAGGGCCTCACCACCCTCACAGGAAACAATTCCTTCCCAATAGCCCATCTAGACCTACTCTCTGTCAGTAGGAAGCCATTCCTCCTTGTCCTGTCACTGCATGCTCTTGTCCAAAGTCTCTCTCCAACTCAATATGGAGGCTCACTCACTTCAAGTACTGAGACACAATTTCTCCATTGCCCTGCACACACTGCCCTGTTCTTTCCCTTAGACCATTGAAAAACCAGAATAATTTAAAACAAAAGGCACCTCCTCTATTATTTTTCCTGGATTTTCTATGTGAGTATCACGGTACTGGTATATTCCTCATTTCCTCCTGAGACACAACCTGTTAGCGATCAAAAGCATGAGAATTTCTACTGAGCAGAAAACAGGCAAAATTGGGAGCCACAAAAGGAAAGACAGAAAATACAGAGTAGAGCTCATGGAGGAGTAAAAGGATAAAAATAATACTGAAAAATCAGCTTTGCAATCCATCAAAAACCAATTACCCTAATTTTTAAATACTTTGATCCATCTGGACACACATGTACACAAAATGGCAAGATTTCTGTTACTAAAAACCAGTCCATGCACCTCATCCATACTCAGAACTACAAGAGTAAAACTAAACAAGCTAAAAATAGAAGTTACAGAAGACTAAAAATAAAACAATAGCAAAAAAATAAAAAAGGAGGGAGGAGAATACAAGGAGACATCGCAAATTTATCGTCTTAAATGAAGCAAGATGACTCCCAAACATGGACTTTTAAGGAAACAAAGCCATTGCAACAACACTTACTAAAAAAAAAAAATAGATGATAGATTCATTATAGAGCTGGCAGCACCTCAACGTACAATCCTTCTTGAAACCTTCTTCCCTTTTTGCAGTACAGGCAGACCCAGCTGCTGCAGCACCACCACTGGGAAGCTTGCCCATCTGCAGAACCCTCCAGATCAGGGGCTTTGCCCAAAAAACCTCCTTGGTTCTTACATGAGTGTTGTTATCATAGAATCACGGAACAGTTTAAGTTGGAAGAGACCTTAAGGATCATCTTGTTCCATGGGCAGGGACACCTTCCACTGTCCCAGGTTGCTCCAAGCCCCATCCAACCTGGCCTTGGATGCTTCCAGGGATCCAGGGGCAGCCACAGCTTCTCTGGGCGCTCTGTGCCAGGGCCTCAGCACCCTCACGGGGAACAATGCCTTCCCAATATCCCATCTCTCCCTGCCCTCTGGCAGTGGGAAGCCATTCCCCCTTGTCCTGTCACTCCAGGCCCTTTCCCAAAGTCCTTCTCCAGCTCACATGGAGCCCTTTCAGGCCCTGCAAGGGGCTCTGAGGTCTCCCTGAAGCCTTTTCTTCTCCAAGGGAACATTCCCAGCTCTCCCAGCCTGGCTCCAGAGCAGAGGGACTCCAGCCCTTGGAGCATCTCCGTGGCTTCCTCTGGACTTGCTCTGGCAGCTCCACGTCCTTCTCCTGTTGGAGGCTCCCAAGCCAGATACATGTTCCCACAGCAGCAAGGTCAGTTACAATTTCTGGCAAATAATTGAGGGAACAGTAGGGAAAAAATAGAGGAGGGTCAACCATATGATCTATGAGGTAGAAGGAGTGAGGTGTCTTTAACCTCAAGGAGAGATGGCTGAAGGAGGGTAAAATCTAATTTCTGACCTCAAATACCTCAGGGGAGATCAGAGAGAAGGGAATACCAGAGGTTCAAAAGAAAAGGACAGGAGGCAACACACACAAGTTGCAGCAAGAGATTGTGGCTAGACATTAGTGTTAGATTCATTTCTTATCATTCTTCTTTTTATTTTTTAACACCAATCTCTGGACCACTGACCCAGAGGATCAACGAGATCTCCATCCTAAAGATAAATTCACACCTTGACTGGACGAAGTCTTGAGCAAAAGGCTCTCATGCTCGCCCTGCTTTGAGAGAGGGATCAGACCCTTCCAACCCAACTCAACCCTACACTCAAATTTGGGTGCTCAAGTGCCATATTGACCAGGAAGTAACAAAAGGATGGTGAGCTGATCTTGTTTCCTGAGGGAACAAGGGCTCACATGACCATCCATCTGGCACCTGATAGCAACCACCAGGACCTTCTGGGCTATTGCCAAAGGTCTTGCACAAGAACAACTGGGTTTGAGATGAGGAAAACACTCCCTGCCAACCACAGCAAAATGAAAATAAAGGTGCAAAACCAGCTCTGGTAAATGTTTAATGTGAAGTTAACAAAACCAACAAAGTCCACAGGTGCTGAGTGAAGTTTATCTAATTCAGATTTCTTCATCAGTGCTGACAAACGTGCTGCATTTGTTTCCATGTTCTTATACTGCATGTTTGAAGCAGCACATTTACACAGTCTCATTGTGCCTGTGATCACAAATATAAACCAGCAAAGATATTTTTAATGCTGTTTAATAAAAGAAAGCTTAATGTGCAGGACCAAGCAGCTCTGGGGGCTCTCAAACTACAAGGAGTTTAGTCTATGCAGACACTTGAACTGTGTAAATGTTGGCATTATGCAAATACTTGTCGCTGTTAAAAATTGCTAAAACCAATTTAAAGCTTCCCTATAGTCCAGTGCTGAGGATTTACAAGATCATCTTATATATATACAAGATAGATAGATATTCAGGATAAATATCATCTTGTGAACAAACATAAATGAGCATCAGAAGGTCAGGAAAACAAATGAGAGCAGTGAAGGAAGTGAAGGTTCAGGGAACTGATGTAAAAAGCCAGGGAGGGAACAAAAACTGAGTTTAGAGAGGAAGGAATTTCTAGTGTTTATCAACAAACTCTGAAAGTTTACAGGGTCCAACTGTACAAAGCTCAGTCTTGCAAATCTCCTGGCAGGGTGCAAAAATAATGAACAAGGAAATACAGTTATGGTAATAATAAATGTAATATAAGCCAAGTAAATTGACAAAATATGAAAACTGCTCTTAAAAAATTCCAGTGCATTTATTTTGTATTAGAGAAGGCGTTTTTCAACAGATGCTTTCTGGTACTTCACCAAAATGAGAAGCATCTGCCATTTCCTGAACTTGGATTACTGAATACCCCAGCTCACTGCTAATGAAGTTAAATTCAAATGTCATCTAAAGAAGCAATTAAAAAAAAAATCGGATTTTTTTCCCTACCTCAAAAACGTTATTGTACTAAGCTCACGTTTGCTTGTCCTCAGGTGCAGGCTTCCTAATTTACAGAAGATTTCCCAGTCTGAACCATAACTGTTAATGCTGTGAACTACTTATAACTTCAGTTTTAAAAGCCTATTAATTTTTGGAAAACACACAAGAAACGGCAGGTACAAATCATCATCATTTCACCAGTGTATTAAAAAATAGCTTGATTAGAACAAAATGACATTGGGTCAAGATGACATTTCCTCCTCTTCCTGCACATCAATCAGGGCATGATACCAGGAGAGCATTTCCAGGTGGCATTGCCAGGTTTTTGGAGGTTTTTAGAAGAGAGAAGGTTGTTTCTTCTTGAACAAGAAGTGTCCTGTTTTGACCTCACATTAGTCTGAAGCTTTACAGGAAACATTCCTTCGCTCCAAAACAACTCTACACTTGCAGTTGAAGACTAAAAAATCCACATGTGGCAGTTTAACTTTTTATCAACTTTGTTCCTCTGCTGATCTTCTTTCATAGACAGAACAAGGATTTACTAGGACAAACACGAAGTATTTTTAGACCTTTATTTCACAAATGAGAGGAAGCCCAGCAGAAGGTTAATTCTGGAAAAGTTACGCAGCCACTTGGAACAAGCAGAGTCCCAGGGGAACTGTTAGTTTTTTCCATAGATAACTTGGGATTATTTTCCTAATTTCAGTTCAAAGAGTAAAAAGCATAAGGTGATGGTGTCACTGTGAGACTGAAATACAGAAATGCACAAGTTACATTTAGGTCTCAGCACGAAATGTCGATTGTTCACCAGCATCCACACTGATCTCTCATCCCATGGATAAGCCAAATACCTGTAACCTACTGGCAGAATGGATACTTGTACACATCAAGAGCTGCAGAGGGACATTTGACACGGGATAGAGAGACAGGACACAGGGAATGGCTTCCCACTGCCAGAGGGCAGGATTAGATGGGATACCGGGAAGGAATCCTTCCTTGTGAGGGTAGTGAGGCCCTGGCACAGGTGCCCAGAGCAGCTGTGGCTGCCCCTGGATTCCTGGCAGTGTCCAAGGCCAGGTTGGACGGGGCTTGGAGCAGCCTGGGACAGTGGAAGGTGTCCCTGCCCATGGCAGGGGGTGGCACTGAATGAGCTTTAAGGTCCCTCCCAATCCAAACCACCCTGTGATTCTGTTTTTGTAAGGTTGATCCATCGTTGTTGTTCCTGAACATGTTCCAAATAGATTAAAAATTTACAGTTTAAGGTACATAAAAGATACACATAATTCCATTGAGACCTCCATGTCTACAACATTAGCTGGCTTTTGCCCTTCTGTCTGCATTGACACACTACAAGTTTAACTCCTAAATCATGTTCAAACTCATAAACGGGGCAGTTTTCTCCTCTCAAAGGAGCCTGCACACCAAATCATCTCTATCCCAGACAGATGACAATAATTTTTTTGTCTCTCAAAGAATCAGGATTTGGAAATGAAAACATAATACTTACATACTACAGTGCAGTGGCATGACTTGTTCATTGTAAAAGCGAAAAACAACTCCTTAATTGTTTATGCTGACAAACAGTGCACAAAAGGGCACTGGCTATATGTGCTGCACTTACAATGTTATACATTTGGATTACTGGATCATATTTACAGTGCTAGAAGCCACATTTAAGTCAGGCTCTAAGTTAAGAAAATACCACTGGCTACAGTTAACAGTCTCATCAAGGGGAACTTACCTAAAAGCTGCCAGTAAGGGAGCATAAATTGAGTCTCCATCATACACATACAAGTGGTCCCAACTGCACTCTGTGGCAAAATGATTGAATCGAAGCCTGAGGATTGTGTTTGGCCTGTAAAGAAAAATAAATAAATAAATAAAAGATTAGTAATTAGCCACTCAACACACAGGGCAAAATCCCTTCAAAGCACTCCGCTGGTGTGAAGCTCTGGTCTACACAAGACTAAAACTGAGTGACTTGGTGTAACTGCAGGTGCATTAAACATGATGTGGCTCAGGTTTTTTTGGTGTGCAGCTCCCCTGGTATTAAGCAAGAAGTTCTTTATGGTCAGAAAACTGTGTCCTGTTGTGCAGAACAGATCACAGAATCACAGAATATGCTGAGTTGGAAAGGACTGACAAGGATGATGGAGTCCAAGTCCTGGCCCTGCACACGACACCCCAACAATCCCACCCTGTGCTTGAGTGCATTGCCCAAATCCTCCTGGAGCTCTGGCAGCCTTGGTGCTGTGCCCATTCCCTGGGGAGCCTGTTCAGTGTCTGACCACCCTCTGGGGGAAGGACCTTTTCCTGATATCCAAACTAACCCTCCCCTGACACAACTTCAAGCCATTCCCTTGGGTCCTGTCCCTGGCCACAGAGAGATCAGTGTCTGCCCCTTCTCTGTGCCTCAGAGGGAAGTTGCAGACTGTGATGAGGTCTCTCCTCAGTCTCCTCTTCTCTAGGCTGAACAAACCAAATTACCTCAGCCACTGTCCAGACAAGCCAAAAGTCCCTCTCCAGCTCTCCTGGAGCCCCTTCAGGCCCTGCCAGGGGCTCTGAGCTCTCCCTGGAGCCTTCCCTTCTCCAGGGGAACATTCCCAGCTCTCCCAGCCTGGCTCCAGAGCAGAGGGGCTCCAGCCATGGAGCAGCTCCCGGGCATCCTCTGGGCTCTCTCCAGCAGCTCCACGTCCTCCTGCTGTTGGCCCCAGGGCTGGGGCAGCTCTGCAGGTGGGCTCTCACCTGAGCAGGGCAGAGGGGCAGGTTTCCCCCCTCCCCTGCTGCCCACACTCTGGGATCAGCCCAGGGCACAGGGGCTTCTGGGGGCTAGCTCACATGGCCAGGGCATGTCCAGCTTTTCAACATGGTAAGATACCATTTGTTTCATGGCTAATATAAAAAGATACATCTAAAGAAAATCACAGAGAAACCACAGCAGATATTTAATTTAGGGCTCAGCTCCAACAGGGTGCAATCACCACTAACATTGTGCTTGGGCCTGAAACAAATAGAGAGTGAATTTATATCAGCAGTGCTTGTTCCCACCCACAGCTGCAGCAGTTGAAAGGACAGACACAAGTGACTAGGATCTCCCTGACAGCATTGCCCTTGGATTCAGATGAAATCCCTGTTCATCCTAATCAAATAAATTTTAAAAATGTCAGCTTGCCATAGAGTCCTTCCTTCCCACAGCAGGGGAAGTCTTTAGGGAGTTATTCTGCAAATGTCTATTTTTTGATACGTACAACAATCTACTCTAGGCCTTTGGAAAAAGAGCAGCAGGTGGAACTCAAGGATAATGTCCTCCTTAAAGAAAAGGTACAAAGACTACCTATGACTTCAGAACTGAGCAGCCTATGGAGTCATAGGAGTTTGCTTCTACTTGAGTAGCCTGACAGCTGTAGAGCAGAAAGAAATTGTCAATCAATAACGCTTCAGACCACAAAAAAAAAAGGAAGAGTGTCTTTGCAATGGCCAACGACTGTTAGCAGACAGTCCTCATCTGCAAAATCACATGGTTCTGCCGTGGGCTCCATGGATCTCATCCGCTTTGTTCAGGCTCCTGGGAAAATGAAAAGGACGCCCCTGGGATGAGAACACAGCACAAGACACAGCACAAGACACCAGCCAAGAAAAATCAGGAACGGTGCATAAAGGAAATGAGAACACTAAGGAACACGTGGCTTATTTTGTATCTGAATTTCTCCAGTGTCTTCAATGGCTCACTCGGATTGTACCCTTCCCTGCTAACCTCAAAGCCCTCTGCACAATGGAATGCTGGCAATGAGGTGAGGGCACTCAGAACTGAACAGCTTTGCAGGTGCTGCTTTCCAAGTCCAGATCTCTGGGAATTTCACTTCTGGCAGCGAGCTTGGACTCTTTTCACAAGGCTGCATATTTTAGCTGGTTTAATCAGCGTGATTATCTCTTTTCTGTTTACCACCATGCTCTGACAGCAGGGTATAAACAGTCACAGGCAGGAAAAGGACTCCAACCTAAATGCCTGGGTATGGAATAGAGAGGAACATTTCTGTCTTTCCAGCAAGAAAGATCTTACTTCAAACATCACAAAGTGGTGGTTCCCTAGGAAGCCTCTCAGCAGTAGTAATTACAGGCTGGAGGAGCAGCTTTGGTGACATTACTGAGGACTCATGAGAAGCACTTCACTTCTGATAAAAACATGAGTCACAATATCCTTTAAAAACAGAAGCTATGAGGGGTAAGCTGGCTGTCCTGGGATCGCTGAGGCTGGTTTGTCTGCAGTAATGCTCTTGTGAAACATTTTTTAATTATTTGTAATTGCCAACTGTCTGCAGCTGTATTCCTATTACCTACAAAAACTGAAAGGTGTAGACACTTGGAGCATCCAACTTTTGCTCTCAACCACCTCAAACAGCTGGGCTCCTTATAAAGTTAATAGTGAGTGGCTGCCTCTCAGTTTCATCATTCTGGATGGTTCTACGGAGCAGCATAGCTCTCAGTTTTGAGTATTTTAGGAGCTTAGGAATTAAACTTCCTCAACTCAAATGTCTGAAGTAGATACAATGAATAATTCCTCCTAACTCATCAGACCTCCCAAACAAAGAACCATAGAGTGGTTTGTCTTGGAAGGGACCTTCACAAACATCTCGTTCCACCCCCTGCCNTTTTTGCTCTCAACCCTGCCCTCTGGCAGTGGGAAGCCATTCCCCCTTGTCCTGGTACTCCAGGCCCTTGTTCCAAGTCCCTCTCCAGTTCTGATCCTCCAAGATGCCAAGAGGCCTCAGTTTGCAGCGTCCAGTACAAGTTCATGCTCTCACATGACTCATGCCAATTCACAGACCTCTCTACCTGCAGATTGAGGGAACAACATGGAATGTGACTGAACACACAGATGTTATCACACAGCATCATATCTGACCCTGGAAAAGCTTTAGAGACTAAACAAATGGCTCTTAAAGTCCTGGCACCAGCTTGGTACTATCAAAAATATATTTCAACAAGTGAGATGCTCTGAACTGCTGCACCATCAATGAGGTGACAGAGGACAGACACTAAATATGCTACTCCTAAAAACCTGTGCAAGAAATTGCTGTAAGCAATATAAGGATCAAATACAGGAAGGGCAGCAAAGTGAGGGGAGAGATCTGAGGGACTTCTCCCAGTTTAGAAAACCTTAGCAATAAAAGTTCAGCGGTTCCTCTGAAGTCCTCATGGCTCAGTGAGTAAAGAAACATCTGAAGTTCATCACTACAGAAACTGATTCTTCATGAATAAAAGCTTTCAGAGCTTTCTCTTGTTTTTCATACTACTGAAAAATCCCACACGTAGTGAATCCCATCATCTGAATGGCCCACTATGAGATCAGTTAAGTAATTCATAATCCTTCATTATTTACAGAAATGCACTGATTTTTGTTTACCACACGCTGTTTCAACATAAACCTCAGTTGCACAAAAACTTATTTACCAAGAGCAATTAAGTGTTGCCCTATCTAGCTTCTAGAATAGCCAGAAAGAATCATGAGACCTAAAAATATTCAGTTAAGATAAAACTCATCTAAAAGTCCCAATAAGCAACACAAAACCCCAAGCTGCTTCCAACACTCACCTTCCTTCAATGAGCCAGGTGCATTTTGTCTTGTATTTGTAATTTCCAGGCCCATCTGTGACATACCCTGAAGGTTCAGTGAGTCTGTAAATAAAAAAACAAAGACAAGCATTAGTCTCCAGTGGTTTTAAAAATTCAGACAGGATTCCCTAAATTTTGAAGATCCATCAATACATTATTATTTACTTAAGAGCCACTATAAACAAACCAACTACAGCACAACAAAACCCAGCTGGGAGTCTTCTGTTGAACTCTCTGTGCAGGCCTTCTGATGATTGTTCTTCAAGAATGACATCTTGAAGGACATCACTTCAAGAGTGATGGTTTCTCTATCAGATTGATGTCATGGTTCCAAACCCCTATGTATGGATGTATCACCTAACCAGCAAAAGGAATTCCCAAGAGAACCTAAAATTATTCCTAAACTATTTATTTATACAAACTGCACCATTCTTGCATGAAGTTCAGATGAAGTCCATGTGCAACCTCCCACTCATTCTGTATTTGACTCTCCACAAACTCCCTGACAATCTCCTGAATGGAGGACCGATCCCCAAGCCCCATCCCTGGAAATGACCAAGGCAAGGTTGGACGACGCTTGGAGCAACCTGGTCTAGTGGAAGGTGTCCCTGCCCATGGCAGGGGGTGGAATGAGACAGGCTTTAAGGTTCCTTCCACCCCAACCATTCTGTGATTCTACATTGTTATCAACATCTGCAAACACTGTACAGCGCAAATTCTACACCAGCAAAAGACAAAACCAAGAGCCAAACCATTGGTATATACATTCCTATCTCATATGAATTAGTCAAAATATTCCGGATGAGTTCTAACAAATTGTTAAAGTATTGCAGAAACTGCTGAAAATAAATAACAGGGAAGGATGGCAGCAAATGGCAGCAGCACCTGAAGGTGCTCAAACACAACGTTCTGGTAGAGCATACCCTGGCACCCAAAAAAGGATTCCTTCCTAGGCAAGTTATAAACTCCATCGTCGACACACGGCGGGAGCAAATCACAGCCCTCTGGCAAAATTCAACTGTCCTACTTACAACACAGCTTTAAAACAAAAGCACTGTAAATTTAAACTTGGCAAAACCAGAAGTTCCCAAAACCGGTATCTTGGAACCTTTTCTGGGTCTTTCCCCAGTGATCTGCTAATGTTAATGTCTCATCTTTTTTTAAATATTTTGGCTGAGTCAAAAATTATTTTCCAAACTCTTTTCCATCAAGCATTTTTAAGGTTGATCTCTGATTCAAATTAAAAAGGCAAAACCCACAGATTTTTAAAAACCACCTTGCTCTGTCTATAAATGAATTTATTATAATACTTTTCAACCTGAGAAACTGAGCTGAAGATTTTTAAAAGCCAATTACTGAAGTTCTGCAGGACACGGACATTCAAGTAAGTGAAGAAAAAATTCAGATTTTTGGAAGCACAGGAAGCTTCTGGGCCTTCTGTGGAGACACAGATGTAGGTATAAACAGAGATTAGATTTTAAAAAATACACATACAGAAGGTATAGATTTAGGTTGGATATTGGGAAGAAATTCTTCCCTGTGAGGCCCTGGCACAGGTTGCCCACAGAAGCTGTGGCTGCCCCATCCCTGAAAGTGTCCAAGGCCAGGTTGAGCAGGGCTTGGAGCAACCTGGTCTAGTGGAAGGTGTCTCTGCCCATGGCAGGGGTTGGAACTGGATGATCTTTCAGGTCCCTTCCAACTCAAACCAGTCCACGATTTTGTGATTTATATTTATTTTAAAACTTCAACATCTTTGAAAATTCAAATGACTCATTTACTGACCGGGAATTCACAAAACCAAATGAAAATTCCAAGTTGGAGGCAGTGACATCTAGTCTTTTTGTCTAAAATTTCATCCTTTTGAATATAATATCCATGGAAAAGTCATGAATCAAACAGTATCAACACTGATAGAACTTTGCCTGCAACCAAGAGCAGAGATTCTGAAAACCTGAAGCTAAAAACAATCTCATGCCATGTGGCAAGCTCTCAGGGAGCCTCTGCTCATGGATTCTTGCAGCAATTTTATCTAGAAACATTTACTAATTCATTCACCACAGAAATGCTACCAAGAGTGCTACAAAAAAAATAAAATAAAATAATCCTGTTAATACTGTAGCCCCAGCCATGTCAAATCTCAGGGAAGAAAAAAATAAGAGCATTTCCACATCAATGTAATTCAATGAAGTTTCAGCAAAACATTGGATTTAGTTCTAAAAATATAAGTCAAACTTCTTTGATACGCTATTAGTACAAACTTACTTGTAAGTTACTCAGATTCCTTACTAAACTTCCTGCCATTATGGACAAATAAGGGATATTAAAAATCTATAATAAATCAGAGTTGACATCTCTGAAAGGAAAATAAATAGGAATTAAGTTCTCAATGCCTGCACTGCCTGACTAGAGCAGGGCAGCAGCATCCATGTTCTTCCATAAATACTCTCCCAGACAGACAGAAATAAATCTTCAGCACAAAAGCAAACTGAAACTAGAATTTCATCTTTCCATTCAATACAGAAAGCTCAACTGATCTCCAAGCTCCAGTAAAAAAGCAAACAGCCTCCTGTTCCCCATGGTCAGTGCTGCCTGTGCCATACGTGACACAGGGCTGGAGGTTTCAATAACTGGGACATGTCCTACACAGTGTTTTGGCTTTGTCTGGGAGCAAAGGCTTGGGAAAGGAACACGTGAGTAACTCTAGAAGGAAAAACCCTCCAGGAATGAGGGACTTGGATTATTCCTGACATGCATCAGGCGACTCTCACATAGAAGGCTCCTACCCCATGTCACCTGTCGCCAACACCACTAGGCTCAGGGGTCTTCGGCCCCACTGAAAGCTTTGGGCGTGTTTATGATGTGGGGTTCAACAAGGCCAAGTGCCATGTCCTGCACTTGGGTCACAGCAACGCCCTGCAGCTCCAGGCTGGGGAAGAGGGGCTGGAAAGCTGGAAAAGGCCTTGGGGGTGCTGGTGACAGTAGCTGGACAATGAGCCCAGGGGTGCCCAGGTGGGCAAGAGGCCAGTGGTCCCTGGGCTGTCCCAGCCCTGGGGTGGCAGCAGGGCCAGGGCAGTGCCCGTCCCCTGTGCTGGCCCTGCTGGGGCACCTCCAGGGCTGGGGCAGCTCTGGGCCCCTCCGACAGGAGAGACCCTGAGGGGCTGGAGCTTGCCCAGGGAAGGGAACAGAGTTGAGGAAGGGGCTGGAGCCCCAGGAGCGGCTGAGGGAGCTGAGAAAGGGGCTCAGCCTGGAGCAAAGGAGGCTCAGGGGGGCCCCCGTGGCTCTGCACAAGTCCCTGACAGGAGGGGGCAGCCGGGGGGGTCGGGCTCTGCTCGCAGGGAACAGGGACAGGAGGAGAGGGAACGGCCTCAGGCTGGGCCAGGGGAGCTCAGGGTGGATATTGGGGAAATTCCTTTCTGGAAAGGGCTGTCCAGCCCTGGCACAGCTGCCCAGGGCAATGGTGGAGTCCCCATCCCTGGAAGGATTTCAAAGCTGTGTGGATGTGGCACTTGGGGACATGGGGCAGGGGTGGCCTTGGCAGTGCTGGGGAAGAGCTGGACTTGATGGTCTTAGAGGGCTTTTCCAACCTAAACAGGTCTGGGATTCTATGGTAATTTTATGACTCAGATGCAGAAATCAGACACCAGAAAATACAGAAAGGCATCAAATACCACTTGTGTTTGCTAACTTGGCTGCTACACAAGAAGTGCTTCCATACTACCTGGGTGTTACATCTCCTACTCTGCAAAGAGCAGCTGCTACACCCTAAGAAAACAAAAAAGTCAGGTCCTGTACTACAATATTTACAAGGCCCTAAACTACAACATCAACTTTAAAACCTCCAGGGTAGAAAAAACAACTGCAAGGATCTATTCACAAAATTCAGATTAAAAAAATACATAAGTATACTGCATAAATACATATGTATACATGCATATACATACAATACTTAAGGCTTGTTTCAAACTTCACTGTTCACAACAGTGTTGTGTACACTAAATTTTTCACTGATTTCCAAGTGGACTGCAGTATATAAGAATCAAAGGGAAAGAAGAGAGTTAGGCTGAACCTCCAGCCCACATACTCAAAGAGCTCCAACCTTGAGTGCTGCCTATTCCAGCTTTTTTAAAGAAAAAGACAAAAGGGAAGCAATGACAAGAATGAAGATCTAACAAAAAAGAATTTCAAAGAGAAATACTTTATGTAAAAAGATTCTGCATCTTTAATTATTCCCCACTCATTCTGGGAGCCCATGAAAAGCACAAAACCAAGACAAGAGAATCAGGCAGCAATCAATGGTATCTCCTGGGTAAACAGCCAAATCTGATATTGGAAATCACCAGATAAATTCATGTGTTTTTAGTAACAACATGAGTAATACTAGCAGCGTATATTTTTCAAATACAATTTAGTATACATTGAGAAAATTCCTACGTAGACAGGAACTGCACAACAAGGCAAAGCCTCAAAGCTGTTGACTAATTACCATCTAATAAATCTAAAGCAATCCTGTTACGCTAGCAAGTACAAAAACTCACAAAAACTACCTTAGAATTTAGGATCAAATATTTTTGCAGCACTTACTTCCAAAGCATTGTGACATTAAAGGTACATTATATGCTGGCAACAGGGTGTTGGAATATATTTATTTTCATCAGAAGTACTACTGAAGAAAAAATGCAGCTTGCCTTTCCTTCATTACTCGCCAGGAAAGGTAAAGAGGCTGGTTTGGTTTATAAAACACATTAAAATGTGACTTCTAAGTGGTCATCACTGGATCTCAAAATGGGTTTGTATTACTTTTAGTCAGACTGCAGTGACACTGACAGTGAAGGCTTATTAGCATCTTGTCTGGAGAAGTTTAGCACAGCCTTTTCACTAAAAAAAAAAAAACAAACCCAACCAAATAATAAAAAATCAAACATAAAAACCAAAAACAAACAAACAAACAAAACAACAACCAAAACAAAAACAACCAAAACCACCAAACAAACCCAAAAACCCCTTGTCCATCCTAAGTTTGAAGTTGCTAAATCTAGAGACTGATGCAAGCAATGAGATTTCTCCCTTTCTCCCTTCTCCTTCCCAAGTGCTCAAGCACTTCACAATTAAAAGTCATTGTTTCGGGTATATTTGGAGTTGAAGGCATAAAAAAAGGGCTGTTACAGCTTCTTACCAGAACAAATGTTTTCTATCCTAAATTGATTAATAATTTGACTTTGTTCATGTTCTCACTAAAAGCACTGAGGTTAAAGGACACGTATTATAAGCAAGTGCTTTAACTTATAGTCATGGAATAGTGATCAGGCACACAGGGGATGAGAGAAGCAGATGAACAATCCACACAACTACTTCATTAATTTCTAATGTAGAACAGCTAATTCCTTCTTCTGCCACCTCGGTTCCACACCACAGGTGAAGCTGGGAAGATGTAATTAATTACAGGCCAGGTCTCACAGCTAAAGGTAATGACATTACTGCAAAATCCACTTTGATAAGGATTTTACCTACACAGCAACAGGTACCTAAAACAAAGACTATAAACTACTCCAGGTGTACACAGAGAATTCTCTCCTCCTCTCTCTCTTATGTACAAAGTCTCCAACACAACTGAGAAAGAAGTCCTCAAGATGAGCAAACTCATGCAAAAGTCACTGCTGTAGCATAGTCATGGAATCCCAGACTGTTTTAGGTTGGAAGAGATCTTAAAGCCCATCCAGTGCCAGCCCTGCCATTGTCAGGGATGCCTTCCACTACCCCAGGCTGCTCCAAGCCCCAGTGTCCAAACTGGCCCTGGGCACTGCCAGGGATCCAGGGGCAGCCACGGCTTCTCTGGGCACCCTGTGCCAGGGCCTCCCCACCCTCACAAGGAAGAACTTTTTCCTCACAGTAAAGATTTTTATTCTAATAATTAAAACACATAATTTTTTAAAAAAATTCAAATTATAAAAATAATTAAAATTACCTAACCTCAAGACTAAGACAATGGAAAATTATGAAGGAAAGGCTGATTTCCCTCCTCCAACCCCATTTCCCCACATCAGAAGCACTGAGAAAAAACCCCAGAACTGTGCTGGATTCCAAACCACACCAGCACTTCCCCACTGCTTCCAAACCATCAGTTAGAGACACTGCCTTGTGACACTACTTGTGTTTGCCATACCAGAAACACGCTGGAGCTCCAATCTTATTCTTGCCTCTAAGTTTTTCCAGCTATTAAATTCAAACTGAAAACATCCCAAATTTAGGTCCCTGCCATATTCTCCTATTTCTTTATTCCCAGCCTCATCTCAGAGACTACAAAGCAACATTTATTCACTGCATAACCTCAGCTTTATCTCTGCCGAATCAACCAGCCAAGCTGCACTATAAATGTCAGCATTACTGTGTACCTTTACTACAAATTTTTCCTCCATTCAAACTTACTGAGTAAAACAAAGAATAGAAGATATTATTATTATTATTATGGTTACACTGAAGGGGTGTGTTCTTCACATAAGCAGCACATTTTGTGCTGTTTGTCAGCACATTTTTCTGTGGCATTGTTCTATTTTCTCTATATTATCTTTGATCTCTGCTTTCACACTGCAACAACTCCAATCTCAGCACTCTTATTTCTTTGAAGACCTTCCCCAGTGCCTGTATTCTACGCAGAAACATTACCATGACAAAAGGCCAATTCATGAAGTCCCCTTGAAGCCCACCCATACCCACCACTCATATCTGAGACACCAGCCATGCAGATGCTGGACACTACAACAGCTGTCTATTAATCTAATCCAACAGCTGCACTCTGCAACTGTTCCCCATCTGTTCCCAAATCCACTTATTGGATCTTGGCCTAGTTCTTTAATAATGATAATTTAGCTGAAAGTGTTTGTAATGCCCAGAAAAACTGGAGTCTCATCCTTTGCTGGTGGTCCTGAAATGCTCCTGGGGTTTGTGGTAGGGAGTTGTCTCCTCCTGCCTGGCATGAGTAAGACAACAGAGCACAGCGGAAGCAAATGCATCTCACACATCATAAACCATCTCACTGCAGCAGAAAAAAAATGTTCGAAGTATCCCTATTCCATATCCCTGCCTGCCCTCTCCACGTGGCTTCCCCCTTCCCCCATCCCTAGTCCTAACCACTCCCTCAGGTTCTCCCTATTGGTTCTGTCATCCCAACTCCGCCCTTGTACCGCCCCCATGCCCTGAGACGCTCAGGCCATGCGCTCTCTCCGCCACCCTCCGCCCCGGACAAGGGGCTCCACGGCGCGTGGTGCCGCTCTCTCTGCCTCGGGGCCCAGCGAGGCACCAGCCTCTCTCCCTCTGCCCTGGGCACCACGCCATGAGCTGGCCCTCAGCCTCTGGGGGCGAGCACATGTGCTGGTCCTAGACTTTTGGGAGTTAGCATGGAATAAAGACCTTCTGCAGTCTCCAGGCAAGAGAGCCTTCTGGCCTCCTTTAGCGCCACTACTGGTGTGGGCCGACAGCCAACCGGGATAGCGCGGGCTGCCGAAAGGCTGCGGGGGAGCGGAACAGCCGCTCTCCCTGCCATACCAACGCAAGAAACTACGCACAGCAACAAGAATGTATCAATCCCTCTCTTTCCCTGGCACACAAAGAACCCCTAAAATCTTGGGCCAAGAGCCCTTGCAAATGTCTTACCCCAAAACTTAACTCCCTGCAAGACAAAAGGACAAAGAAACCGCATTATTGCAATGATCAAAGAGGATCATCAAAGGTTCATGCACACAAGGTCTATAAGATGATTTTTCATCCCTTTCCCAAAATTAGAAATATTCAATTACTCAATGGATCTCAAGCACCTGGGCAATCATTTAAGTTGCAGTACAGCACACCTGTGACCCTTGTAAATAAGGCCTCATAATTCAAATTCTTTAAAGCCCACATGCTCAGAATTGACAGACATCAATCTTCTCCTCCAGTTGGAGAGCCCTTCAGTTTGATAAGCTTTCAAGTTGTCAGGCCTACATTTAAGACCACGAAAAGCATTCACTGGCAGAACATGTGCTGTATTGTGAATGAAAACAGGTTAAGCAACTGACTTAATCTTCAGGCCAGCAGGAATCAGAAATAAGTGGAGCTTAAGGCCATCCCCGTGGAGCAGGGGACCATCATCCTGCTGCACTTTCTCAGACAAGTGCAAAACCACCAAGTTTCCATGAGAAATGTAAAAGCAGCAGCAGCAATCCCTTCCGCTTTCCAGTGCTATTTATGAAACTGCTGCCCAATTCTTCCTAAGCACTAAACCCCAAAAGAACCCACTGAACCCTCAAGAAGCCTATTTAGAGTCTAATTTAGCTCCAAACTTGCCACCCTCCATCACTGCTGATTTCTAGGCCAAACACAGAGCTCAGAACTTGGTAGTTGCATTTACAGAAAAGCTCAAGCCAAAGATCAGTCAGCATTGCAACAAAAATGAAAATACTGAGACATACTATAAATAAATATCACAGCCTGACCCACTTTCCTAACAGGGATTGAAATAATTCCTTTTATTTCCTTCCTGACATCCAAAAATTTTAAGCTACTACGTAGTGGTGTTACCTGCTGGGAAAACTGATCCCTAAAGAAATAAAAGTAGTTAGGAAGAAAATTGCTGTTAAGGTTAACTTCTGTTTGGCCCTCAAAAACAGATTTTGACACAGATCCTCAGATACAGACCCCTAAAATAGTCATAGTACATCCCAAAATCCAGAGAAGCATTTGTGAACCTACAGAATGACAAATCCTTGGCATTTTAAAGAAGGTCTTTGGCTGAAACAACACCATAAAAACATGCAAATATCAGGGAATTGATAATGAAAATAGTGTATTTATTAATGAAACAAATTCTCAGCCAATATCATAATTTAATGACACCTTGATCAACTAGTAAGGAAGATGTTCTCAATGATGCCACAAGTATTAAAAATAATACAACAGCAAAGGAGCCCTTTAAGCATCAAATATCAAACCTGAGAGAACACGGGAAGTGTGGTACCCCAGAAAAAAAAGTCTGTAGGTTTATATCATACAAGGATATTCTGTCTGTCCCAAAAATGTCCTTCTACTCACATGTGTTACTGTAAAGAATGAAAGGCATGTAAATATTTGTCTCAAAGGAGGGCACAGAGAAGAATTTCATTGAGGGGAGAAGGAGAAGTCCACAGAGAACCAATAATAAAATAAACCAACAATGTATCACTACAATCTCCTAAAATCTATTCAGATTATTCCGTTTTCAACCTTATTTCAGTGAAACCTGTTCCCAGACATACTCCCTTCAGCCACGTGAGCTCTCTCTCCTAACAGTCCCTCCAGCACATCCACCTGAGGGATTTTGCACAGGAACTCAAGCAGGACTCTGATCGCTGGCTCCGGTCAGCGCCAGTGTTGGCCCGAGAATCCAGCTGAGTTTCCAGCTCTGTTCCCTCCCATGAACAGCTGATGACACCAAGCTGAGTGGTGAGGGTGACACACCTGAGGGATGGAATGGCACCCAATGGGACCTGGACAGGCTGGAGAGGTGGGACAGTGCAAAAGTCATGAGGTTCAACAAAGCCAAGTGCAAAGTCCTGTACCTGGGTCAGGGCAATGCCTGGTATCAGAACAGGCTGAGGATGGAGAGCACCTCTGGGGAGCAGGACTTAGGGGTGCTGGTGGGTGGGAGCAGGACATGACCCAGCCCAGAACCCCCTGTGCCCCGGGCTGATCCCAGCATGGGCAGCAGGGGAGGGGGAGGATTATGCCCCTGTGCCCCCCTCATCTCTCCTCAGGTGAGAGCCCACCTGCAGAGCTGCCCCAGCCCTGGGGCCAACAGCAGGAGGACGTGGAGCTGCTGGAGAGAGCCCAGAGGAGGCCCCAGAGCTGCTCCAGGGCTGGAGCCCCTCTGCTCTGGAGCCAGGCTGGGAGAGCTGGGAATGTTCCCCTGGAGAAGGGAAGGCTCCAGGGAGAGCTCAGAGCCCCTGGCAGGGCCTCAAGGGGCTCCAGGAGAGCTGGAGAGGGACTGGGGACAAGGCCTGGAGGGACAGGTCACAGGGAATGGCTTCCCACTGCCAGAAGGCAGGGAGAGATGAGATCTTGGGAAGGAATTGTTCCCTGTGAGGGTGGGGAGGGGCTGGCACACTGTGCCCAGAGAAGCTGTGGCTGCCGCAGGATCCCTGGAGGTGTCCAAGGACAGACTGGATGGGGCTTGGAGCACCCTGGTCTAGTGAGATGGGGTCCCTGCCCATGGCAGGGGGTTTGGAACTATATGTCTTTAAGGTCCCTTCAACCCAAATCATTCTAGGATTCTGTCTTTTAGCACCTGCAGAAACAATTGCAGCTTCACAACATAAACAAGCAGCACTTATGTTTGCCAATACCCAGGAGATAGAAAGACAGGAACAAAAAAGCTGTCTCCTAATTTCTGGTTTTACAGGAACTTCTCATTTCCACATACATATTGGTACAGAATTGTAAACACTTCCACAAACACTTCATCAGTTCTTCTCCCTTCCCTTTTCCAGTTCAAGCCAGCTGTTCTTCCCTGCTAAATTCATTATCACAGCAAGAAAAAGAATGATTTGCAACCCATTGCAGAAAAGCACGAGTAGCATTTTCCCCAAACGACTCATGTTAATGAAAGCAATTTCACACTACACAGAAAAAAAAGGAGCTAAATACCAAACACTTCAAGTATCTAATGAAGACAGGTGTACACAGTTGGCTTCCTTGAGAAGTTCCCCTTTGTTAAGTAGAAAAAAATTAAAAAAAAATTCAAAAAGGCTCCGGAATCCAGATGACTTGAATTTAGGCAGGACTACATTGACATACGAAAAATGTGAATACCTAGCACTCGTCCAGCTCTGTGTCCTCACTCACACCTATGGGATGGGAAGTCACTTGCAGCACTTTATACTCAAACACACAGCCAAAATCCTGGCTTATCAAATGCAGAAAAGGCCAGACTTCACGTAGCTTTGATTAAATCACCTTAATCCCTTCAATGAGAACTTTCTACTGCTTGCACATGTCACTTTAACCACACAGATTACTCCACCAGCCAGTATAACCTTTTCCACCAGCTCCTGCGAAGAATTAAGTAAACTCATGGTGCTCAAACCACCCCAGTGTTTATTTAAGTGCCTGAGCAAATACACCGAATGTGAAAGTCATCCAGTAACTCAACAGCTCCAAACTCCAGAAGATGAAGAGTTGGAGGGACTTCCAAATGCCAGAGTGTGTCAGCCTCACTGTGATGGGTCTAAATCCCTTAGGGAATGGGGTGGGTTTAGGCGCTACAGACTGCTATGCCTTATTAAACCCATCTGCACAATAAACTGTACAATTCAGATCAGATATTTCTTAACCCACCAACAGAAATTCTTGGCTATTAAAACACAAGGCCTTGATTCCTTACCTGGGCATAAGAAGAAGCAAGAAAAGTTGGTTTTGGAAAAAGAAAATTCTTCTGAAAAATAAAAACAGGCTGGGAGACCTGGGGTGTTCCCCTGGAGAAGGGAAGGCTCCGGGGAGACCTCAGAGCCCCTTCAAGAGCCTAAAGAGGTTCCAAAAGAGCTGGAGAGGGATGTGGGATAAGGCCTGAAGTACCAGGACAAAGGGGAATGGCTTCCCACTGCCAGAGAGCAGGGTTAGATGGGATATTGGGAAGGAATTATTCCCTGTGAGGGTGCTGAGGCCCTGGCACAGAGCGCCCAGAGAAGCTGTGGCTGCCCCTGGATCCCTGGAAGTGTCCAAGGCCAGGTTGGATGGGGCTTGGAGCAACCTGGGACAGTGGAAGGTGTCCCTGCCCATGGCAGGGGGTGGAACAAGATGAGCTTTAAGGTCCCTTCCAACTAAAACATTCTGGGATTCCATGACTTTTTAAGCACACTTCAATCAAGCAAGACTACGTGAAACCATTTTATTTTTGGAACAAACCTTGAAAATATAGAAACAATGCACTCATTGGCACATTACACAGAATTTGTGGTTTGTGTCAATGCCGCCTTCACAACAGTCTCACTACAATACCTTTATAATCCAAGACCTGTTAGCATTTCTTTCTAGGATAAGTAGCTCAGGAGTGTTTATCTACAAAACATTCTCGGTTCAGGGAAGGTCACACCGCAGCCTCCTGATTCCTTAGTTGTGGAGGGAGATGTTCCTGCATGGTGGGTTTTTTTTTTTATCTTTTCTTGTACTAAGGCAGTGTCTAACATGCAGATCTCCTGATAATCACTACAAAGAAACTCTTCATTCAAAAAAAATCAAGAATACAAAACAACAAATCCAACAGACAAACAGACCAATCAAAAAATACCACAATTGTGGACATCCAACTCAGCCAGCAAAGAGCTAAACACCCTGAGGGAAAATGTAGCTGCAAAAATCATTGCTTACATCCCTAGCTCGGCCATATGCACCTTTCCTATTGCCTCCAAAATGACTTTGAAAGGAGTTATTCTGGGACAGTAGTGGGAAAAAATGAAATTCCATCTGCTCGCAACAGATTTGTGACCACAAAAACAAAGACAGTGGCTCAACACTAGTTATGCAAAGTTTTGAAATAACCCCTCACTTCGCTACCAAGCTGAACATGACTGACAGGCCACCTCTCCACTAAACAACTCTAAAAATAGAGCCCCAGCTTCTTATTTAGGATCCAGTCATCACCAATTCTTTCCTCACTCTGGTAACATCCATAGGAAATGGCCCTAAGATGAATGGGGGTTTAGATTAGGTATTAGGAAGAAATTATTTTCTACAGGAAAGATGAGGCCCTGGCACAGGGTGCCCAGATCAGCACTGGCTGCCCCTGGATCCCTGGAAGCGCCCAAGGCCAGGCTGGACAGGGCTTGGAGCAGCCTGGTCTAGTGGAAGGTGTTCCCACCCATGGCAGTGGGATGAAATAATACGATCTTTAGGATCCCTTCTAACCCAAACCATTCCATGATTCTAAAAGCCTGTTTGCACTAAGAAGGAATTGTGCACAAAATACTGCTGTGTTTGCCTTAGTTTATTAAGAAAAACAGGAAAGGAAAGAGTTTTGCCTCGTTCTACTTTCCCATTTAGCTTCCTATACTTTCATTTCATTATCTCTATTCATAACCAAGATGGGTTAAAACATTATTTATAAGAGAAACACTGACCGCCCCCAGTCCGCACCCTTAGACCTTGTACGGAAAAGTTCATTCCTGCCTTAAAATTGCTTAAAGAAAGAAATGATACTTCACTATACCCTATGGCAGAGCACTAGGAGAACCACTTATGTGGAGTCCTCCAGAGCAGAAACCCATAAGCCACTTCACAGAGTGTTTCTCTCCGGCACGCTCCAACACTGCTGCATTGTCTGCACCCAGACGTTGTGGGAAGCCTTTCAAGGTGTTAAGGCGACTTAGGTGTCTGCCAGGCTCTTTTCCTCTTGGATACATTTTTGTTCGAGGCCCAAAGCAATTCTCTATCCTTCTGTGGGGCTGAGGAACACACACACAGGTATAACACCAAGGGCAATCTTGGTGTCAGCCCTTGTTTCAGATATTTAATACAATAAATACCAAACTTCAGGTCAAAGGAGGAAATTCCAGCTGAATGCTTCCCAGACCTAACCACAGATGCATCAATGCATCATAAGGTCAGTAACTTCCTCTCATTTCCTGTGCTTTAAATTAATCTGTCAGAGGTAATTTATAGCACAAGGAATAAGAATTGAAGCAATCATGGAGATAAATTCCTGTTAGACATATGAAAAAATCCAAAGGTGCCAGGCACTGGGCAACAGCTCTCAGGAACCATTTTGTTCTTATGCTAAAATTATCTATGCAAATGTACAAATAAAAATTCGGAGTTTCATGACAAAAAAATTAAAAATATGTCTGCACGACATTCCCTAGGAAATTTTAAAACTCCCACATCCAATTACAGAGCCCCTCCAAGTATCCCAAGTAACTGGACCACAAGTGCTTGACCAGGTGAGGTTCCCATAGCCCAGGTCATGTCAAAGCCCTATTACACCTGAACACACAGAGCTGAAACCTCAAAAAGCAAACATGATTCCCAAAGCAGAGGGAAAAGTGGTACCCAGCTCTCAGGAGTGTCACTGTCTGAGATGAGCTCTGGGAAGAAGGTGAGCTGTCACAGTAGTCCGCGATAGGGACAAGCAATAGCAGGTTTAAGACCTAACTTGTTTTTCCCCTTCATCCCACCCGCAGGAACAGCTGCTTTCCTGCCTGCCAAGAGCTCTGCAGTACTATTTTGAGCTTTTTGCATCTCATTATTTAATTTATTTATTAAAGCCTGATAGGGGAAAAGGCAGACAAAACTTGCTCAAAGCATTTGAGTTTTATTTTGATTAAGACAGGCTGCAAACTGGCTCAGAGTCACAGGATGGTTCCACTAATTACAATCCCTAGTTTAGAAAGAGTGGAAGCAATTCTTGGTTAGGTCCTACAGCTGCAGAACTCTTCACTTAGGGTTGAGTTTCTCATCTCGGCAAGTTTAACAAGCAGAGTTTAAAGCACACGGCAATTCCCAAGCCATGAAATGGCATTTCCCAGGAAATTAGTCGATTTAAAATTGAGCTGTAAAATTAAAGCCCCTTTACTGCTCTCCATTAGTTAAATATTACAGGTGAGAAAGCAGCAGCTGGCACAGATACAGCACGAGCACTGCCCCCAGTTAAAGAAGGCTAATGGGAGTAACAGAATCACAGAATCGTTGGGGTTGGAAAAAACCTCCAGGATCACCAAGTCCAACCTGTGATTCCCCTTCCCCCCCTGCCTTGTCACACAGCCCAGAACACTGAGTGCCACATCCAGTCATTCCTTGGACACCTCAGGGATGGAGACTCCATCACCTCCCTGGGCAGCCCTTTCAGTGCCTGACAACCCTTTCCATGAAGAAATTCCTTCTGCTGTCCTAGCTGAACCTCCCCTGGCCCAGCCTGAGGCCGTTCCCTCTCCTCCTGTCCCTGTTCCCTGGGAGCAGAGCCCGACCCCCCCGGCTGCCCCCTCCTGTCAGGGACTTGTGCAGAGCCACAGGGGCCCCCCTGAGCCTCCTTTGCTCCAGGCTGAGCCCCTTTCCCAGCTCCCTCAGCCGCTCCTGGGGCTCCAGCCCCTTCCTCAACTCTGTTCCCTTCCCTGGGCACGCTCCAGCCCCTTAATGTCCGTCCTGAATTGCGGGGCTCAGGACTGCCCCCAGCCCTGCAGGTGCCCCAGCAGGGCCAGCACAGGGGACGGGCACTGCCCTGGCCCTGCTGCCACCCCAGGGCTGGGACAGCCCAGGGACCACTGGCCTCTTGCCCACCTGGGCACCCCTGGGCTCATTGTCCAGCTACTGTCACCAGCACCCCCAAGGCCTTTTCCAGCCCCTCTGCCACCTGGAATGCTCCATGAGGTTGCTGCAATTCAAGTGCAGGACTCAGCCTCTGGCCTTGTTGACCCTCAACTCAGTGGTCTCAGCCCATCAATCCAGCCTGCCGAGACCCCTCTGCAGAACTTTCTGCCCTCCACCAGACTGACACTTGCACAGAATTCTGTGTCGTCTGCAAACTTACTAAGGGTGCACTCGATCTGCTCATCCAGATAATCAATAAAATATTAAATAGGACTGGGCCAATACTGAGTTAATACCTGTTGGTATCAGCTCAGCTAACCCTAACCCAAACCCTCTAAAGCAAGCACAACAAGCAGCCTTTAGACATTTGCCATCAACTCCATCACAAATTACATTTTTTGTTTGTTTGTTTTCCCCTCTCCTAAATAACTGTCTGGTATTTCAGAGACAGAAAAGGCAAGAATTGATAAATACTGAATGCTCATTTTTAACACCTAGACCATTAATTTTGAAGTTTAACTCAAGTCACCATTTTCTACGTGTGGGCAACAGCTTTAAGGCTGAATCCAAAAGTGTTTCATGGACAGCAAACACAGAAAAACCTTGAAAGCTGCCAGGGTGTTACAGCCAAAGACAATTATAAACTCACCCACAGAGCCTTTCCCAACACCCCTTTTAACATCAGCGGGAAACAGGAGAGTCTTGCACAGTCCATACTAAATTTGCTGCTGCTTTGGAACCCAAATAAATTTAGTTACTATTTGCATGACACATTTGCTATCTCGGTGAGACACAGGATTTCATGATGTTAAGGCTGGTTCCACAATGATCAATATGTAATTCCCTCATGGACAAAAGCCGTGGTTGATGCATTTATTAGGACTTTGGTCCGAGCTGTCTCTTGCCTGTGATCCTCACTGCTCCTAACTGAACCAAAAAGCGGACGTTTTCCCAGTGCTCTCCATCCTCTTTTCTCTGGAGACAAAATTATTTCTACATGAGCAGTGCTGTGACTTGTCAATAAGCACAGGCTGCTCTGCCAGACAAGCCTGGAGACTCCCAGACCTCATCTAGCCACCAATTTAGTGCAGAGCACTTTGCATCCTGCCCATCCCAGTCACATTCCCACAATTCCCTAACACAGGGACACTGGCAAGAGGAGGATTTTATGAAAGACTCAGTGTAGTGAAGCATTACATAAAAATTACTAATGCAAAACGTTTGCAAGGTTACTAACAGTATCACTTGAGAACTGCATTAAAAACAATCACTGTTTAACCCCAAAAACAAATCAAGAATCATTTATGTAAATAAATATGGGGGAGGGCGGGGAAGATTAATTTGCAAACATGCCTTACTGAAATTTTACATAAAAACTTTAACATCACTTCTGCACAGGTTCCACCGTTCCACACCAAAAATACAACTTTCCACATAAAGTTTTACCTGAATTTTCAAAATCATTGAAAGATACAATGGTTGAAATTTGTGTTTCAATCCTCTAAGCACATAAATTTTATTACACGAACAGTGAATACACATCACACAAGCCACTAAAACTGGGAGAACACAATTTCCAGCAGAAAGCTGGAAACATAAAACTTTGTGCTTCAAAAGGAAATAAACAAACAAAACAAAACAAACCCAAACAAAACCAAAAAACCCAAAAAACCCCCCAAAACAACAACAACAAAACAAACAAACAACCCAAACCAAAACAATAAAATAGCCAAAAAACCATCAAGCATCACAACATTGTAAGGAATGAAAAAAAATTTACTTCCTGCAAGTTAATTTTATATATAGAAGAACATCTGAGAAGCCTTGCAAGGCTCCCAAAGGGTCATGATTGTCAGGATTCCTCAACCAGTGGGTTTGGGGTGAACTTCAGCTCTGGATGGAAAGCAGAGAGGAAGACACCCCCAGCCTGCTCTGTTGTCAGCAGCTCTCCATGAAAAGTGATAACCTACACATATTATTTTGCTCTAATTGATTCCACTTGAGACTGCTGTTCTGTATTAAAAGTGTGACAAGCCTTTATATATCTAGTTAAATTTTAATATAAAAGTGTTTTTTCCACTTGAGAAAAAGCTGGCATGGTGACAATTAAGAAATAAAGTATCCAACTGCTACCAGTGAGCTGGAGAACAATGTGTAACGAAAAATAATAGCAAAAAATATTTCTAAAACAACTTAATAGGTTTTTAAAGGGAAGATGGCATGACAAAACGTTCTACAATTACTGACTTCCAGCTTCTAATCTGAGTAGATGTCACTGCGTTGTAGAGGGAGAGATGCAGCGGATCATGGAATGACTGGTGGAGTGAATCATCAATGTCTCTGGATTAAACATGAGGACTTGTTCCATTTCAAAAATTACCTTCAGTAATTGAAATAGTAATTTCAGTTTAGCACCCGTGAAGCACTGTGGAATGAACAGCACCAGGTTCTTAGACTGGTAAGAAACAGCTGCAGGCCAAGAGCATTTGCTGATCAACAGACATAAAAAACTTAAAGAGAAATGACAGCCAGAGCCCCAAAAACAAAACCAGAAAAATCCTCTTTGCAAACACATGACTAAAAGGAAACCAACTGCTCAGAGGGTGATGATATTACCCAGGAGATGCTCCTACCAGTGCTTTGAACCACAGTGTCATTTTTCCTCCTTCTCCTCTCTGCCTTTTTCCTTTGTCTTCCCAAATGCATCATGCTGACAAATAACTAATCAAAGAACCAACTACTGTTTCTGAGTCTTTCTTTTTTATATAACTTCATCTTAACAGGCTTTTTCTGTAAGTCCCCATGAGTGCGATGCCACCTCAGCCCCATTCTGTCACTCTATTCCTCCTGCTCTGCCTGGATGATGGTGTGATCCTCTGCACCCAGGCTCCACAATGACATCATCAGTGATGTGAGCAGTGCACATCTCTTCACTCTACCCAGGTCATAAATTAAAATACTAAATCAGGTTCCAGCTCCAACTTCCTACCCTCTCCCTTTCTTTCACAGTGTGAGAAATACTCACTGATAAAGTTGAAAGAGGACAAAGTCATTGAAGTCAAACTATTTATTAATATAAACACATCAGCTGAGTCAGGTGCATCTCACTGAGGAGGCACACCTCCCCCTAAAATGCACAAATTTTTATACCCTTCCCTGGATGGCAGGGGTCCCTCTCCCCTTTCCCACTGGCTGGGTACTCAGGAACTTACATTCTTTCTGACCACCTACCGCACTCAAACCAACACCTCCTTTGCTCTCCCCTTCCTCTCCCTCCTAACAAGCACTGGTTAACTCCCCTTTTCCTCCCGGCACCACTCCCTCCTGAGGCCTAGCCTTGTGCTAGCTACAACTTTGCCTAGGTGACATTAAGTATACATTCTTATGGCTGAAACAAAACATTATTTTATCTCTCACAATAGAATTGTGAAATGGTTTGGGTTGGAAAGGCCCTTAAAGCCCATCCAATTCCACCCCCCCCACCATGGGCAGGGACACCTTCCACTAGACTGGGTGGCTCCAAGCTCCATCCAACCTGACCTTGAACACTTCCAGGGATGGGGCAGCCACAGCTTCTCTGGGCAACCTGTGCCACCTCACCACCCTCATCATAAAAAGCTTCTTCCTTTTATCTAATCTAAATCAACGCTGTCTCTGTTTGAAGCCATTTCCCCCTTGTCCTGTCTCTCCAAGTCCTTGTCTAAAGTCTCTTCACATCTTTCTTGTCTTCTCCCTTCAGCTACTAGAAGGCCAAAATTAGGTCACCTCAGAACCTTGTCTTCTCCAGACTGAACAATCCCAATTCTCTCAGCCTTTCCTCACATCAGAGTTGCTCCATCCCTCTGATCATCTTGGTGCCTCCTCTGGACTCACTCCAACAGCTCCATATCCTTCCTGTGCTGGGGGCCCAGAGCTGGAGGCAGCTCTGCAGGTGAGGTCTCACCTGAGCGGGGCAGAGGGGCAAAATCCCCTCCCTTGACCCCTCTTTTAACCCTTACCCTCCTGTTTAACACCTCACCACTGCTCCCCTTCCATACCTATGAGAAAGAGCCTGATTAATTCTATATCCATAGAAATGACAGAACGGAAGATAAACTCTCCAGATTTCGTGACTACCACACCTGAGGTGAAAAGTTCTTCATAGGTCATGCAGTGCAGTCCAGCTTTGGGTGGTGCCATTGAATCAATGAGGCTTCCAAAGCCCAGATTGCAGTAATTTATCTCTTACAGGTGCCTTCATCCTAAATGACACTTATAAAACATCCAACATACATATATATTGTATTTTAAACAGTATCACTTACAAATGGCAAATCTATCTAGCAATTTTGTCTGTGTACTTTTATTCTTTTCTTTAACACATTCTTAAAATTTGATCTCAAGGTCAGACTGATGGGTCTGAAGATAGTAGATCATCTTTCCCTCAATTTTTTTAATCACTATTCCACAAATCGAAGACTCAACTAATGTTACTTTCTATGACTAGCTCTTCACCTTCTTCACCCTATTTCTAAAACTGCTATTAAAAGATTATCATACACCTGCTCAAGGGCAAAATTCGATTCTAATTAGATGAAGAAAAGGTTTTAAAAGGGAATTAAGGATATAGAAGATACAATAAAACTTCTGAAAATCTAATCAAAGCATTAAGATTAAAAGAGTAGCAATGAAAAAGGCAGAAAATCTCATTTGAACCAGTGAAGGTGAATGCCATCAGTATATAAATAATCAGGACAACGTGCAACATGGACTATTTTAGGGGCAACACAATCCAAATGTTATGACTAGGAGTCCTACATACTCCCTCTGTGCATATAAGTAACACGATATGTATACATGTGTCCCATGTTCTCACTTCCAGTGCTTGGGATGAGCTCTGCAGTTTTAACAGTCAGCTTGGGAAAGGACTCACCATTCTCCAAAAGCTTGGCGTGTAAACAGTTCTCTAAAACCATGTTCAGATTGGCAGGTAAGACTCTGATGGCATCAGTCTGATGCTGCCCAGCCTCTGTCTGCAGGGGCTCCAAAGTACCTCCTTGTACCCAGTCAATTCAGCATCACAGCTGTTATCACTTCATAAATCAGCCCTGTAATTCTATCCTGTATTAATTCACTTGGAGAGGGAAGTGTGCTACACCCTTCTGAACTGAAACTTCAACAAAAACACAGCAAACAAGTCAAGGCACAAACCACGACTGTGGAAAACAAAACAATCCCAAAAAACCAAAAAAAAAACCAAACCCAAACCAGACCAAGTGATGCACAGCAATTTCCCTTCCCCATTTTCAATCCTGTTGCAATTTGCTGCCACTAGTTTGTTATGGATATCACCGGGAAGCAAGGACAGCAGGGCAGATTGCTGTACTGGTTTTGGCTTTATTTCCACATGGAATCACACAATATCCTGAGCTGGAAGGGACCAACAAGGATCATTGAGTCCAACTCCTGGCTCTGCACAGGACACCCCAACAATCCCACCCTGTGCTTGAGCACATTGCCCAAATGCTCCTGGAGCTCTGGCAGCCTTGGGACCATGACCATTCCCTGGGGAGCCTGTTCAGAGTATGACCCCTCTGGGGGAAGAACCTTTCCCTAATAGCCGCCTAACCCTCCCCTGACACAGCTCCAGCCATTCCCTTGGGTCCTATCACTCATCACAGAGAGCAGAGATCAGAGCTGCCCCTCAGGAGGAGGTGCAGTTCACAGTGAGCTCTGACCTCAGTCTCCCCCTCTCTCCTGCAGGAATATTTCTGAAGATGACCTGGAATAAGACTGCAGGTGGCCTATTGCCACCATTTATGTTTAGTTCAGTGCCCATTTAGAACAGACGTGTCCTGCGCAGTCTGTGGATAGGGTTCCTCAAAAGGCAATTCATAACATTTTATTTACATTTTTAGATACTAAGTGGGGTTTAATTTCAAAATCCCACACCTGAAAAGTTTGGGTTCAGTTTACTCTACGTGTCAGGGAATATCTCAAACAGTAACAGCGCCAGCAATGTTTTAAGATTATTTTACTATATAATCAGTAAGACCTTTGCTACCAAGATCAGGATGAGAGGATACATAATATACTTCATATTACATATATCAAAACTACTTTGTACAACTATTTCACACTGCTGTCCTGTCCTCTTTTCTCCTTAGATCCATTACTTAAATAGAATACTATATATTAAGGAACATAAGTGACATGCACAATAATTACTTTGACTCCACATCTCAGTAATCGTAGAGCTTTACCTACACTACAAATGTTTTACACATACTAGGTACAGAAGTAAGCTGCCAAAAGAAAAACAATCCAAACAGAAAATATAGAAAATTACCATTCCTACTATTTTCACTCCTCGCAGAAGTTACAGCTACACACAACTCACCTTTTCCAGAGTTTGTTTTTAAAGACGTAATAATGAACATGTACAACTCATTAAAAAAAGCTTATAAAAAGACTTGAAGTCATTAGAGGAGAACCTCTGTTGAAATGCGAGTCAGTCATGGTAGAGAGAGAGAAAAATATGTGCATGTGTATATATTTTATCCCATTAAAATTATAGGTATCTGGCTTGTTTTTGGTTTTTTTTTTTATTTAATTGGAGATTAAAGGGAAAGCATCTTGCACCAAGTCACAGTCCTGACCTGCCATTAATCTTCAGCCGATCAACAGCCCAGCCTGTCAAAGTGCTTCCAACGCTCAGTTTGACCATCAGGCACGGCACCTTTTAACTGCTCTTATCACATATTTAAGTTAGGAGAACTTAAAAACTTTCCACAATGCTTTCTGACCTCAAAATGGGTGTTTTTTCTTCTTCAGATACAACAGTTACCACAGAGATCATCCACAGTGGTTTATCTCCTCCAACATCGATGGGCAGTGGCCTTCATTCACCTACTTTCATATTTTCAGTGTGAATTTGCTCCTTCTGGTCACATCAGTCAAAAAATCGTTATGTTACAAGACACTAAGGAAACATCAATTTCAGTTGTGTCTATGGAATCCTGTTAATCTCCCTAAACCTGAACAGAAAGATTTCCTTCAGTGAATCACAGCAGTTGACTTATTATTTATTTACTACAGAAAAGCAAGACAGCCTTAATGCCCAGAGAGCCCCGTAAAGCCTAGCCATGAAGGGCTCAGGCTTCTGCAAAATTATAACTTTAAATCAACACAAAATGTATGAAAAATTCAAGTGCAAACAAAAATCAATAGACACACACTGTTGTCTCCTACAGAATTTCTTCTTCAAACCCACAGGTAAAAGCAAGAAATCCTGTGGAGACAGGCTGAGAGAGTTGGGGTTGGTTCCACCTGGAGAAAGCTCCAAGAAGAAATTCCAGCACCTTCCAGTACCTAAAATGGCTCCAAGAGAGCTAGAGAGAGACTTTGGACAAGGACATGGAATGACAGGACAAGGAGGAATGGTGTCCCACTGACTGAGGGCAGGGTTAGATGGGATATTGGGAAGAAATTGTTCCCTGTGAGGATGGGGAGGCCCTGGCACAGGTTGCCCAGAGAAGCTGTGGCTGCCCCTGGATCCCTGGAAGTGTCCAAGGCCAGGCTGAATGGGGCTTGGAGAAACCTGGGACAGTGGAAGGTGTCCCTACCCTTGGCAAAGGGTAGAACAGGATGGGCTTTAAGGTCCCTTCCAAACCAAACCAGCCTGTGTTTCCATGAACTAGACATATGAAGTTACATCAGCCCACAAGAAAATGGGAAAGACCTCCCTCCATGTTCCCTGGGAGAATTTCTAGCCCAGCAGAGTGCCTGATCTCACTGGCACTGGTGAACCTCATGTAAAACCTGTCTTACCACGGGTCACTGCTTGAGGAGCCCAAGTCTACAATTACATAGGGTGAGTCACCATACCTTCATGTCCGCACTCATGCTTCAGTCCTACCTGCTTTGGAATACCGGAAAGTCAGTTGGATTTAGACAGTGGGAATATAGCAAAGGATGTCTCCTCCAGCACCATGTCCTATCTAATGCACACACTTCTTGCACTACAAGCAAGCAAAGCTCAGGCACAGAAGCCACTCTGATGCCTCAACCAGCTTTGATCTGATAACCAATTTTCACATTGTGATTTTTTGTCTTTCAATACCACATGACAAATTCCCATAAGCGCGGAATGGAGAAATTAAGATCACATTTAAACTCCATCACTTTTAACACACAATATCCTTTTTCATCAGCCTCAGCGAAGATGATTTAGGCATATTTATAGCAACATTAACTACATTTCTTCTGTAGGGCAGTATTATTCTCAGAATAGACAACTGAATACCAGTTGCCATGCAAAACTGCCATTAAAATATGCTTCCAAACCTCCAAATTCCTATGTAAATAGAGTAATCATCAGAACACCTTTAAAACATATCAATAATTTGTCCTAATTAATTGACAGGGAAACTGAACCAAGGGGATTAGATTATGAACTGTACTTCCATTTGATTCCTGAAGTCTGTGGTCATCTATTCTCAAGGGAACAGTAAAGTTAGAGGCTATAAATTAATTTCAGCTTTTCCAGCTGGATCACTCATTCCTGTTTCTACCAGAAATCCAAATCCCCATCATCTCACATTCAAACATCAAACTTGCATAGAAATCATTATTGTACCATTCCCATAAGGGAATTCTGCTGGTACTGACATTTGCTTGCTGTCCCAGAAATTCTCATCAGCTCAGGTACTGAGAAAAGCTGGAAATGATCCAGGAATTACTGGTTTAACATGCTTTCAGTAGTTTGGAGTTTTCCTTGGGCTCACCATATAAATTCAGATAAAACAAGTTAACAGACTATCAGCAGTATCCACAAGAAAATTTAAAATTCCAGCAATATTAGTATGGATGCTTCAGAAAAAAATGTGCATAGGCGGGAAGTCAAGTCCTGGTTTTGACTTTGAACCACATCAACACCTCCTCAAAATGATTCATCCTCCAGAAGTTGAACGAGGGCATACTTAAACACCCATTACTATTCCCAAAATGAAAACCAGTGACTTTAAAGAGTCACTGCAACCTGTGCTTGTGAGAAAGACACCGACTGACCCAAATTTACAGAGCTGCCTGTTATGTGCTTCAATGTAATAAATCAATCCCTTAACAGAAGTGCACTAACACACTGTCAAACGAGCAGGCAGCAACTATAAATAAATGCAGATGGAAATAGAGTGTATCTTGAACAACAATAAATTTCAACTTTTTCAGCAAAACTAAAAGCAACTCACCCACAATTCTGCCTGCTTCTGATGTCCCCTTGAAAAAAATTAAAATTAAAATCACCAGTGACCTCAAAACTAATTATTTCCCACTATATTATTGGGAATTCAATACTTTGCTTCCAGCAAGCCAGCAACTTTGATGTATGCTCACAATTTGGATACAGTAGTATACTTTTTTTCTAGCAGCACAAAAATCCTTGATGGAAAATAATGCTGGAGTTTTCCCTGGTTTTTTTTGGTTTTTTTTTTTCCCTTGTTGCGCTGGCCTGCCTAGTCAGCACTTCAGTTCCACACTACTCTGCAACTCAGGTCTTGCAAAGCCTGGAAATCTTTGGGGCATCACCTTTGCTGATTTCACACAAGATCAAAGCATGTGGCAGGCAGACACTAGAGATCTAAGCTCTGAATTCACGATAAAATTCAAGTGACATTCTCCACTCTGGATTAATGGGAGATTGACTGTGTAAATTAATCATTAAACAGCCACATGCACAACTCTGGCAGGAAACAGGCTGCACATTGCTGCAAAAAACCTTCACAAAACCACCTTGAAAAGTTTATTTTGAAGCAACTCAAACACATTCTTGATCGTAACAAGCAATGAAATCTAAAAGCTGTGCTCAGGGTAAACCTGAATCATAGATTTTCCCTAGATAGGGCAATTACATTCAAAATATCTGGGAGAAGTGCCATGACACCAACACGTGGAAAATGACCAAACTGTGGAAGGAAAGTGATTATGACACAAGCACAAAGAAACTGAGGGAAAAAAAACACTAAACCCACTCAATACACAGGTAATCCACTGCAGGAGTGATTTTTTTCATTGCAATGACTGAAAACCAGCAGAGATGAAAACTAAACAACTTTTAATCACAAAGTAATTGAAGACATGGTTATTCCTTCCCCTTACCATGAGAGAATATTAAACCCAACCTAAATTTTCTGAATGTAAAAATAGCTCTCATTTTCTGTATTTGAGTTTATAAAAGGAGTCTACAAAAAATGCTAATTCATCTGTGCCAAGCTTCTTATCCTTTGAGTAGACAAGCACCACCGTGGAGACGGATATTAAATTCTCAAGCAATACAAACACTAATAAGAAAGTCTTCCAAAAAGTGTTTTCCTAGCACAGCTTTCCTTATTTTGTTTCCTTTCAGCTTACAGAAACTAGCAAAGAAAAAAAAAGAAGGTTTCTGAACATCAGGAAACAGAGGGCAAAGGCAAATAATAGAAAATCTGGGATTTTCACAGCTGAATTTGTACATCCTGCATAAGTCTCTATGTAAAGCTGAGCAGCACTGTCTAATGGTAAAAGGTCATTACGGATAATTTTCACCCCAAAGAGGATGTGTAACACCCTGTACCTACACGGAGCAACAACCCCCTATTTAAATTTAAATATTTGCGACACACACTGAGCACACCCGAAATGAGTTTGTGTACAGCAACGCTTTTACTTCTGCAGCTATGAGCCCAGCAGGCATGGCAGGGAATAAAAAGTAATTTAGACATTGGAAAAACCTTGGCTGGAATGCCCAGACCACCTCTGTCAGCATGGTGTCCCCTAAACTAGCCTAATTCCACTTCTGCATTTTCAGGGAACTGAAGATTCTGAATCTGGTGATACTGCAGGAAACTTGTTTCACCAAATGAAGCCACAACCAGGACCAGGAATGTTATCCAGATCCTGGGGCGTTCAAGAAGTACTTCTCACAATCTGCTCTGGAGATCAGGTGGCCCTCTTTAGCAGGAATATTGCTCAGTTTGTCAGTAAAACATTTAAATTCTTCTTCATCATGCAAGATGCACTAAGATGCTTGTTATCAGCCCAAAACACAGAGTCAATTTTCTTTAAATTATTCTTCAAATCCCCCACTATGCCAATGTCCCAAATTTAGGTTATCAGATTGCTACATAAAGCTTGTTCTGTGTGCAATTAAGGGCTTTTAAGAATCCTAATGATGTCACAACTCTGCAATAAGGACAGAGCCCATACATTCTGAATATCCCAAGCATTTCACATTCCTCAAGCCTAAACTGTGCCCAGAATCATCTGTATGCAGCACACATCCACCAAAACCTTGGCAAGCAACCTGTCTCTCCATCAAATAAATATTTATTTTAAGCAAAGGGAGGAAAAGTGACAGTCTCAAGTAGATCTAAAGGAACTTCTGCAAGGATCAGCCATAAACAAAGCAAGGGAACAAAAGCAGGAAACAAAAAGCAAACATTACTGCTCCAGTGTTTCGGTGACTAAATGAGTATTTCATTCAAAGCCACGCACAAAAGCAAATTATCATCTCTGTTCACTTGTGTAAAATTGATTGCCAAATATTCCAGCCCTACTTTCAAGATGCTGCAGTGGTTTAATGGGCAGATGTGAGCACGTGGCTGTGCAAGAACAAAGCACTGGCATAAAACTGCTGTGGTCCTTCTGACGGTGAATTCCAGTCTGGAGCAGCTCCCTCCTCCCCCAAAACTACTTCACTTACAAAATCACATCATTCTCAACCCCATCTTCTGCCTGTTTTACTCTGTTTTTTCCCTATGCTTTAGAAGATGTGATTTAAAAGCTCCTACTTGCTAGGAATATTTTGAGTGCAAGAAAAAAAGCAAAGTTCTTCCTGATCAAGAAGGTAATTCCAAGTGCTGTGCTTAAAACTTCAAATTGGCAAAAAATTCTTCAAGGAAACTGTTCAAGAAAAGAGCACCCAAGGGTATCCTAAATTAATACAGTAAGACAACAACTTGGTCAGCAGCAGCATTATCTAAATATAGGATTTTCAGCATGGATTTCATAGACATGGTAGGCGCAGGAAGCTCAGGGTTTGAAATTTGATTGCTCACAAAAGCTTCAGAGGAACAAGCCAGGAAAGTCAAATCCGTCACATGCATTCCAAATACTATTTAAATTTATCAGGACACAGGATAAAAGGATTGCTGGTCCTAGATTTTTTTTTTTTAATTAAAGAAAGCAAGTCCTTTCTGTGAAAACAGTGCTAGTATCTCAGTCATTTTTTGGTATTTCAATGTAAGTTATTTATGTTAAATGTAAGATGTTAACGAACATCTGGTTGGACCTGAGCTTATTTTATTAGTTGCCAAGAGAGGCTGTGGCTGCCCCATTCCTGGAAGTGTCCAAGATCAGGTTGGACAGGGTTTGGAGCAACCTGGTCTAGTGGAAGGTGTCCCTGCCTATGGCAGGGGGTTAAGAGAAGAGCTTTAAGGTTCCTTCCAACCCAAACCATTCTGTGATTATTTTGCATCCATAACAAAAGGAACAAGTGAGACTGAAATACTGCAAAAATCTAGAGCAGTGTCAGACAACTGCTAAGGGACTCAGGTATTCCCTGATACTTACAGAAACAGAGAAATGAGACAGAAATGGTGACCGCTGAAGATAAGGAGGTGTTTGTAAGTCTAAGTCAGTGATACGTCCCTGGATTTGGCAGGTAGAGGAATGTTATCCTTTATCTGCTCTGTTCCAGGAGGTCTCAATGCTCAGACATGCTCCAGAGGAAGACAGGAACAGGACAGGACTTACTCCTCTCTCTCACAGGTTAAAATCATGAAGCGTTCAATAATTCCAACAACTAAAGCTCCAACAGGGAAGGCACTGGATGTGTGTGAAGCAGAGATGATGGGGAGGATCCAGCATGAGCTGTTTTGTCTGACTACTCTGTATTTTCCACTACTGCCTCCTTATATAAAGCAGACTGAAAATAAGCAGTGAGCTTATTTAAAGCAAACATTAACAAAACCTCCTGCAAGTCAAATATTTATGCTGGTCGTTTAGTGCACAGCAAAACCTGCAGAACAACTCAGATACTTCAAAAATACTGAATTATTTCAAAGGTGAAGTTTTGTTCTTAAAACAGCCCTAGCAAAATATCAGCTCATCCAATAAAACAGTGAGAGGAGCAATAACACAGAATTCAGATTAAATATTAGCCATGAGTTTCTCAGCGAACAGATCATTTAAATAGAATCATGGAATGGTTTGGGTGGGAAAGGACCTTAAAGACCATCTAGTTCCACAGCCCTGCTATGGACAGGGACACCTTCCACTAGACCAGGTTGCTCCAAGCCACAAAACATATAATATTCATATATTATATACATGTATGGATAGACAGAAATATAGATATGCAAGCATAAAAACATCCACACATACCTCCAAGAACTAAATAAAAGACTATAATTGTTCTTTTTTATCAGCATATTCATTAAAATTGATGATGTTTAAGTGTTTCCTACCTGAATAGCTTATTCTTTTTTACCAGTGCACAGTGTTTGAGCAAGCCTTTCATTAAGCAGCATGGAAGAGAAAATCATTTTAAAGCATAAAAATATCCTAATGAAAAGGGAGAAACAGAATGGGGATCAGGCACAAATGCAGCCCCCAGATCTAATTTGAGCACTTAAACTGATTTGATTCAAATTGCCAACATCCTTGGATCTATTAAGCAGCTTCCTGACCTTCCTAAATCTTTAAACTGCCGCAGGTAGCTTTTTAAAGGCAATAGCTTGTATATAAGCTTTTGACCAAAAGTTCCTATTTATTTAACAAAGAGAATTGTGATAGTTCTTTTCCAGCTCACAACTCTCTCAGGCTGTGATTTACACAAATCTAGAGATAAAATTCCTCTTCGCTGTAATATTCTTTGACCAAGGATACTCCATAACCACCAAGTCCTTCATAACATTTAATCAGCAACACATAACCGCTCCCATTATATTAATGAAAAGGGAGTTTAGAGGATACACTCTAATCTTTTTTTTACTCTCCAACTGTCAGGTTGCATGGTTAAGTCCTGCTTAGCATTTGCCATCTCCCATCACAAAAAAAGTTATTACCATGAAAGGAGCACCAGTGCCTTTACACACAAAATCCATACTCCTGGAATCATTTGGTATTTCATTATATAGTCAAAATATTATTCTCAGCTACAGTCATACATCAAACTGCCCATCAGTGAGCCTACACACAATTCACATACACTGACTGTTCAAGAAGTCAATCATTATCCTGAATTTGTTAATCTAACCCTTTACAATCTCAGGACAATAAATCTATGTGAACCAGAGGTCATTTCTTACCCTGTGCTTTACCTGCCTTGTCTGGTGAGGAGCGGCTGAGGGAGCTGGGGGGCTCAGTCTGGAAAAACAGAGGCTCAGGGGGTTAGAATGAGAAGAGCTCATTCTCACTCCCTCACTCTCTAAAACTCCCTGACAGGAGGGTGCAGCCAGGGGGAGTCAGGCTCTGCTCTGAGGGAACAAGGGACAGGACCAAGAGGAAATGGCCTCAAGTTGCACCTGTGGCAGGGGATTAGACTGGATACTGGGGAAAATTTCTTCATGGAAAGGTTGGTCAGGCACTGGAACAGACTGCCCAGGAAAGTGGCTGAGTTCCCATCCCTGGAAGTGTTCAAAAAACATGTGGATGTGGTTAGTGGTCTTGGCAGCGCTGGGGAAGCGGTTGGACTCAATGATCTTAAGAGGGCTTTTCCAACCTTAATTCCATCTGCTAATTAGGCAGCTGGCTGACACAACTCAGTTTAGGCAGGACAAGAGGTTGTGTCACTTAGCTGCAGATAGTGCTTTGAAGAGTCTGTTAACCAAGTGTGCAGCATCTTTTTGATTGTACAATACTCAATGCTGCCAATTTCACTCTCAAGTTTGGAGCTCCCAAGCTCCTATTGCTCCAAATGTTATCTCAGGATGCTGCTGCAGCTCTCTGACTGGGGAATTTCTCATCCCTCCCAGCAGTAGTTCCTCTCCTGCCCATATCATGGCAGCTCGAAGCCCACAGCAGCCTCCAGCCAGCCGAGAGCCCACTGACAGTTCGTACTGAGACAGAAGACAAGCACATCAGGCACCTTCTATGTTTTCTATTTCAGCTTCCATTAACACAGATGTTTATCTTTGAACAACTTAAGTGGCTGGTTCCACATCTTAAAAAAGAGTCACCTGAAGTCCTTCCTAAATCAGCCTTCTACCTCTAAAGAGCACCACTGATCTGGGGTATGTTACTTAAACATCTAACTGCAGTCTAAATAAACAGATTTCCTGGGAAAAAGGGAAACAGAATATTAGCAGACTGCAACTCGATGCTACAATGTTCATCCTTTACTGTGAACGCAAGATGTGAGAGATTAGTAGGTTAGTGAAGCACAAGGTGTGCCTTTACAATGGAAATTAAAATAGTCAAGGCCACAAATATAGTCATCATATACATCTAGATAAGACAGGACGATTAACATGCCAAATTTAATTACATCTTTCAGTCCAGCAGATAAGCACACGGAATAGGCCACACTTAAAAAATAATTTTCACCTGCCCTTCTGTTTCCCATTTATACCTACAGCATCTAGTAACACATCAAGTCCTTTAAAGCCAAACCCTTGACAATCGTGAACCGAAAAAAACCTCCTGCAGAGCCATTTCTGACAGGAGACAGAGCAAACTCAAGGCATGTGAAAGAAGACACATGACTGCAAAACTCTGAACATTGCTTGTCTGCACTTCTCAGAGCTCCAAGTTTAAAAACATTACTAGAAACTTCAACTCCTTAATAAACTAATAAATAGACAAATCATCTATAAAGAAAAACATATAGTATATTTTCAGGCAAAATTTTAGACTAGAATTATATGCAAGAAACAAACAAGAAGTTTTATCAAAACAGGTAAGAGGATAAAAAACTGAGGTTCTATTAACAGTGAATATATACCAATTCTTTTTTTCACTTGGCATCACCATTTGGAGAAGAAGCCTCTCAAATCCAGTCCCCTTAAAACAACAAAAAACATAAGTTTCTCCAAGAAAGGAACAAGTATGAGGCTACTCTGTAAAGCCTTCTCCCAGCTTTTTAAGAAGAAAATTCTTATCATGACAGTGGCAAAAAGACATGAAAAAAGCAGGTTTGGACTTCCAGGGCTTGCCTAGCCTGGAATCGTTTCCATACAAAACCCCTTTAAAACTGTCTGCAACACACACTCATCTACAGACTGTCAATAAATAAACATTTTAAAAATTAAAGTATTTTTCTTCCATGAGTCCAGGTAATACAGACAGTTACCCTTCTCCCAAATCCACAGGGAATGTCATCAAAGGGTGCTTGGTACTTTCAGTAGCTCCCCAAAAAAGCAGTCACTGCCTAGGATAATCATCCTTTTCTCATTTCCTTCTTTTCCAGGAATCAGCCCTGCCCAGGGGATTCACCTAATGCATGCGGACACACACACTGGCTCTCTCACTGCCACAGCTGACAAATCCAAGGCAGGTAACCATCTTACAGAAACCCTTGCCATAACAGAGAAGCCAGGGAGCATTCCCAGCCTATTCCCGTGACGATTTCCATTTTCTCATCCTGTGGGATAGACTTCAGACACACAACCCAACCAAGCAACCCAACACAAAAAGAACTGGCCCCAGCACTGCAGAAATGCACTTTCCATCACCATATAGCCCAAAAATCACTGTCCTGTGCAGACACCCCTCATTCCCACACACGCACGTTAGCACATGGCCTGGACCAGCGCAGAGCCAGGGGCGTTCCATCCCCCTGCCCAGAGCCCCCATTTAGCCTTTTTTTCTCAAAAAAAAATTACTCTGAAGCAGCAGGACTCTCCCAATACCCTCTGTCCCATTCAATCCCCTCCCACTCCCCCACAAGCCCAGGAGCTTCTTTCCACCAGGCTGCGATTCCCACTGTCCCTCACCAAGAGCCAGCAGCATTACAGCTCCAAAAGATCAGCCTCCCAAACACCAGCTACTCCCATAAGGATACTGCTTCTCTCCCCTGCACATACCTCTCCTGAAATAACCTTTAACCAAAACCAGCACCTGCTGATCTGCCAAGAGGAACTTCCTTAACCCCCCCAAACACCTCTAGAGTCTCCACCCAGCCCTAACACCCACCTGCACACCCTTCCCCTCCAACCTGTTCTCAGTCTGATCTACTCCCATCTCCACATTAGTCCTTCTCCCCGCCCAGGAACTGGCCCCACACCCAAGCTGTCCTCCTCTGTCCACCTGCTCCTCACTGCTCCCATCTGCTTCCAACTCCAGCCACATCCACGCACAAAGCCAGCCCCCATTCACCCACCACCCTTAGACTTCCATATCTACAGTCCCCAAACCCAACCCTGCTGCCAAAAAAATATCCCCCTACCCATTCCCCTCCAGCCTTACTTTCTGTCCAGACCTACTAAAACTTAAACCCAACATTTTCCTGGCTCAGCAATCCATCACATCCAGACCCCCACTGATCCAGTGCCCTACAACCACATCCCTGCTCCTGCACAGCCCCTTAGAGTCACAGCTGATTGCCAGTGACCCCTCTGCAATCCCAGCCAACCAACAGCAAATTTCAGCCCCGTCAGAGGTGTCTCTCTGCATTACAAATATCCTGTACTCACCAACCGGGGCACTCAACGCCCACGTCCCATTGCTCCCAGGCCTCCCCCAGAAAGCCCCAAACACTCACCTCCTCTATGAACCTCCAGACCTTGCCTTCCACACCGTCACCCCATCACCCCATACTGCCATCACCCCTCAAGCCTGTCTCTGCACATCCACCTCTCCCTCTGCATCCAAATGCCTTTTGTCTCTCTGCACGGCTCCTGCCCATCCCTTTACACCCACATCCCCCTGAATCAGCCCCTCACACCCTCACTGCCCTCAGACTCAGTCAGGGCCCCAGCCCCTATTGTCCCCTCAACACACTCTTATCCTACTCTAACGCCTGCATCCTTACTGTCACCTGGACCTGTCCCTCGCCTTTATCTAATCACCTGGACCTGCCTCTCATCTTTATCATCACCTCAGTGTCCCTCACCGTCCCCTTGACCTGCCGCTCACCTTTAATCTCACCTGGTCCCGCCCCTCACCTTTACTGTCACCCGGCCCTTCCCCTCGCACCACGACCCTACTGCCCTCACTCATCCCTGGACCCCCCTCTGCGTCCCACCCCGTCTGAGTGCCCAAACCTGCCTCTCGTACCCACCTCCCTATCTCCCCCAAGCGCTTCTTTGGGCAACCTGACCCGGGCCACCGAGTCACTGTTGTGTCCCCTCCTTTCTCCCCTGCCCTCACCCCCACCCCTGATGTGGCTACCACACACTCCCCTCCGTAGCCCAAACCAGCCCGATCCCCATACTACGAACCAACTCCTCGCTCCAAACCAGCCCCTCACCCCTGAACCAGCCTTTCATCCCCGTACCCCAAACGTAACCACTCACTCCTGAACCAGTCCCGAACCCCGAACCAACCCCTCAACCCCCCTCCA